>VMDR010013519.1:0-24869 GCA_007922815.1 Macrotus californicus | reverse complement strand
GTTGATAAAACTATCAGAAGCTCCTGTTTTTTCACTGTCTTCTCATAAAACTTTAATAAACCATGTAATGGTATGAGAGGGTACTAGTTGTTACAGCAAAAAGATCTATCTAAATTACAGGCAGCAATAGAGATTGTTAGAGATGATACTTTTCTCAACGACCTTTTCCACTCAAAGTATGAGGCCATTGCAGGCATCTTTGCAGTTGTCGGTTATGGAATTTGCTTGTCAGGAAACCTAAAAATGACTAAACCTTCCTTTAATATCCATCTCTTAGATGATCTCAGAAAGTTTTAGGAAAGATTGGGAAGGTTTATATTACCATGTGCTAAAATCAAGTAATAAACACAGTACAGTTAGTTTTATTGGTGTTGCCAAATCAGGAGTGAAAGTTACTGTGGAAATATTTTTAAAATGCCAGCCAGTGCTTTACTCGAAATGAGTATTCTTCCAGAGCTTGTTTCTATTGTAAAGCATTTTTTAAATATAATGTGGTCTTCTGTAATAAGGATAAGTAATTACTGTATCCGGAAAAAAGGCTGATATCATAGATTTTACTGTCATCAATGTTGATAGAAAGTGTTTCTATCGCTTGAGATTCGTGAAAGTAGAGTTTCGTGAAAGAACTTTAGAATTTGTGAAACGACATTTTTTTAAACATTTAACTTCTTCTACTAATGTCTGCCTAACAAAAAAACTTTGAGAAGCTGGGAGGAAAACAAAGAATAAATTTATTTCAGCATTACCATTTTCATTGGGAAATAACTTATTTGAAGAGCTAAATTGGATTTTGACATTATTGGGATTGTGTTCAAGATGGACTCAGGAAAAAAATTAGATGCCATCTGTTTCAGATTCCTTATTTTCTCACCCCTTCATGTTTTGTGGCTTTGAATTCATCAGATTATTTTTCAAAAGTAATAATCCTCAGATTTAGGTTTTATAATGTCAGCTGTATCAGTGAACATGTAACTAATAGAACTTTTTTTTTTTTTTGCATTTTTATGCTGAGTTACACAGAAAGATCACAGACATTTGTTAAAAGTAATTGTTTATTCAGACTACGTGCTCATTAGGTAGCTTCATGTATTTTTTGTCATCGTTCACTGAATAAACCTTTTTTTTTTCTGTTTTTAAGAGCAGTTTTTTAAATTTTATTTGAGCCAAACTGAGGACACATACCAGGGAGCAAGATTTCAAATGCTCCGAGTAGTTTTTTAGAGTGTTCTAAACACACCAAGGTTGCTGATTCGATCCCTCGTCAGAGCACATCCAAGAATCAGCCAATGAATGCACAAATAAATGGAACAACAAATTGATGCTCCCCCTTTTCACTCTTCCCCTCTCTCTTCCTCTCTTCCCCTCTCTCTTCCTCTCTTCCCCTCTCTCTTCCTCTCTTCTCCTCTTCTAAACATCAATATAAAACAAAAAAGAGAGATTCTTGTTAGTAGTGCTTAACCAAAGGCCACTTCTGATTGCCTTCTGATTGATTGCCAAGAAAATGGATTATGGAGATACAGAATAAATCTTTTTTCCTCTTTGATGTCACAGCCAGAAGAGAAGCTTCTGCTGGAGATTTTTAATTTGGTGATCAGTCCACTTAAGTGTAGTCTTTCGGTAGTTAGTTTTGTTGTACATTATGGCAGTTGCTATAGTTTTCATCTAAATGGTACCATACAGTTTATAGGGCACATACTTGTCACTTTCCAGTTTGGATATTAATAAATCCTGAAGTCAGGCTTTTGGATTTACTGAGCAGGAAAAGACCATAACTTGCTCAGGTTACAGTAGTTGACATCTAATATGGACCTGAAAGACCCAGGCATCTTTGAGAAACTGTAAGTAAGACTGGTGTGGTATCCCAGAGTGGACTGAAGAGAGCCATCTGGACAGAATAGAGCCATACTTAATGTTTTCAGCGGGAGTGTTCTGGTGATGTAGGGAGACAGATGGACTGCCCCTACACCTCTGTATTCTGTTAGTTACCCAGAAACGCTGAGTGGGTAGTGTAGTTATGGTAGGGCTGGGGGTGTCAGGGATGAGAATTGTTCTTCAATAATTGCTCACCCATCACAATGGAGGCATTGACATACCAGGGAAAGAGATATTCTCTTGGATTTGACCTTGGCCAGAGAAGCTGAGTGAACAGGTAGCCATTGCCCTGACCATCGAAAAGAACTTGGTACAACAAGTTCTCTAAATGCTGGGTAAGCCTGTTTGATGTCTCCATTACTCAAACTGGGTAATACAGTTTGATGTCGCCATCAAAATGCCGCATAAACTCCTAGGGGAAAATAGCATTGGACCCACACTGATTTCTCTAGCTTATACATTCTAACTCTTTAACCTAGAAAAGGGTGTTGAGGATTTGTGGCTCTGACTGAAAGTACCAGACATTTACTTGTTTCTTGGTAAATTTATAAGTACACATTAAGTTGGTGGCAATAATGAATTATGTGAAAATGTGTGTGTGTGTGTGTGTGTGTTCTTGAGTGTCCATGATAATCACCAGATCTCATTTTAGTTCTTTAGGCTCAATTGCTAACCATAACTGATCAAGCAGCTTCCTAGCTGGATATCTTCTCCGTTTCCTAGCTGTCATTCTCTGATGTAGGTGCTAGTGAGCAGGGATGTGACCAGTATGACTAATGCCAGGAAAAAGGCAAAGGGATTAAAGGTAAATTATTTTTTATTTAAATTATTAAATTTAAATGTGATTTTATTTAAAGTTGATTTTATTTTTCACTGACTAGACTTTCTGTAAAGTAGCAATATTTAGCTTTTGAGATTGTGGATGCCCAATTTTTTTAAAAATTGACTTTTTGGGGAACAGTTTTAGATTTATAGAGTAATTGAGCAGGTACAGTTCTTCTCTCTCATCCACATACCCCTCCCCCCACTTTCCCTATTAATAATATCTTGTATTAGTGTGGCACATTAGTTACAGTCAATGAACCAATGTTGCCTATATTGGTGCATCAGTATTAACTATAATCCATCGTTTTCATTAAGGTTCACTCTTTGTGTATATAGTTCTGTGGGTTTTAACAAATGCATAATAACATTTTTCATCATTACCGTTTCATACAGAATAGTTTTACTACCCTCCTCTCACCCCCCCAGAATCCCTGGCAACCACCGACCTTTTTACTGTCTCTATATAGTTTTGCCTGTCCCAAAATCTCATGTAGTTGGAATCATATAGTATATAGTATTTTTAGACTTTTTTTTCACTTAGCAGTATACATTTAACTTTTCTCTGTCTTTTTTGTGGCTTGATAGTCATTTCCTTTTATTGTTGAATAATTTTCTATTATATGGATGTACCACAGTTGTTTATCCCTTCACTTTTTTTTAAGTAGTCACCCGAGGACATTTTTTCATTGCATTTTTAGGGAGAGAGGAAGGAAGAGAGAAACATCGATGCTTGGTTGCCAGTCCGAGGGTCAACCCGCAACCTAGGTGTGTGCCCTGACCGGAAATTGAATCCACAACCTTTTGGTTGCTATGCTTCATCCATCTGAGCCACACCGGCCAGGGCATATCCTTTCACTCATTGAGGGACATCTTGGCAGCTTCCATTTTTTTTTTTGGCAATTATGAATACAGCTGCTATAAATACGCACATGCAGGGTTTTCTCTAGACATATGCTTTCTTTCTTTTTTTAAAAAGATTTTATTTATTTGTTTTTAGAGAGAGGAGAAAGGAGGGAGAAAGAGAGGGAGAGAAACATCAATTGGCACCCGCAACTGGGGACCTGGCCTGCAACCCAAGGCAGGTGCCCTGACCTGGTTTGAACTGTGAATTGAACCAGTGACCTTTAGGTTTACGAGACAATGCTCTACCTGCTGAGCCACACCAGTCAGGGCTAGACATATGTTTTCAACTCCTTTGGGTAAATATCTAAGGACGTGATTGCAGGACCTTATGGTAAGACTGTGTTTAATTTAATTTTGTAAATAACTGCCAAACTGTCTTCCAAAGTGTTTATACCATTTTTCATTCCCATCAGCAATGAATGAGCATTTCTCTTCTTCACTACCTTGCCAGTATTTGGTATTACCAGTTTTTATACTTCAGCCATTCAAATAGGTCTTTTAATTTGTCATACCTTACAGTGTTAAGCATCTTTTCATATACTCATTTGCCATCTGTATGCCTTCTTTGGTGAGAAGTCTGTTCAGATCTTTTTGCCCATTATTAAGTTGTTTATTTTCTTATTGTTGAGTTTTAAATTTTTTTGTATATTTTGGATACAAATCCTTTATCAGGTAGGTATTTAGCAAATATTTTCTTTTAATTTGTGGCTTATGTCTTTATTCTCTTAAGTGTCTTTCATAGTACAAATGTTTTTAAGTTTAATAAAGGTCCAACTTGCCAAGTTTTTCTTTTCATTGAGCACTTTTGGTGTTATTTCTAAAAACTCAGCGCCAAACTCAAGATCACATAGGTTTTTTCTTATGTTATCTTCAAGAATTTTCGTAGTTTTGCATTTTACATTGAGTTCTAAGAATTATTTTGAGTTAATTTTTGTGAAAGTTTTAAGGATTGTATCTATATCTATATTTTTCACAAGGATGTCCAGTTTTTTTATAAAAATATTTTCTATTCCAAAAAATGGTAATGTGGTATTGTTAAAAATACTTTCATGTTTTAGAGCAGTTTTGGGGTTCACAGCGAAATTAAGAGGCAAGTACAAAGATTTCCTGTGTACCCTCTGCCCCCACAGTGCATAGCCCGCTCTCATTTCAACTCCTCCCACCAGAGTAATATGTTGCAATTGGTGGATCTGCATTGACACATAATTACCCGAAGTTCATAATTTAACTTAGGGTCCAGTCTTTGTGTTGTGCATTCTGTGGGTTTGAAAAAAACGTAATAACCATCATTATCCATCATTATAATAATATTTTCACTGCCCTAAAAATCCCCTGGGCTCTGTCAGTTCATCCCTTCCTCTTGCTCCAAGCCAGGTATTTTTTTAAGAAAAGATTTTATTTATTTATTTTTAGAGAGAGGGGAAGGGAGTGAGAAAGAGAGAGAGAGAAACATCAATGTGTGCTTGCCTCTTGCTCACCCCCTGCTGCTGACCTGTCCCACAGCCCAGGCTTTGTCCTGATTGGGAATTGGAACAGCGATCCTTTAATTTATTTGCAGGCCGGCACTAAATCCACTGAGGTACACCAACCCGGGCTTTTTTTAAAAGAAACTAAAATGAATAAAATAATCTGTGGGAGTAGTTTTGAAAAGAGATTTTCCTAACATGCTCAGATGTAATTAGAAGTATTGTTCAGAGTCTTGAGGTTTTCTTTTAAAAACATTGATATTAGGTCATTAGGTGTTAACTGACAGGTGCCTAGTTCTTTGTTTGAAATTAGGAAGTGTGAACTGAATGTGGTACTGGCCATACCACAGTTGCAAGTGGTAAAGGAGATCTAAATTTAGGATTTTTGAACCATTGCTAAAGATAAGATCCTTTGCCATTTGCATTTTACGGTTGCTCAGGGTTTCAGCTATACAGATTTCTTGGCCAGAGCTCCATGTTTGCTTCTTATTACACTATTGAAGACTATCCAGAAGCTTAAGATGGCAAAGATTGAGTAGGAAGAGTACATGGGTACTACTGTAGTTGCCTGATTACTTCCATTTCTGACGCAGGGTGGGAATGTCTATTATACAATCAATAAAGTGCTGTCCTGATACACTGTTTCTTATATAGCCTAATTCGTCATTGTTAGCTAGAATCCTCTTTTAGTCAGCTTGTAACTGTCCTGTGCTGGACTTCTAGGACACCCTTTGTTATTCCAAAATATCTTAACCTTAATTAATATGGTGACATCCAAATATTCTGGTCACCTAGGGTATGACAAAGAACTGTTTAGTAACTCCATGTTTGGTGGACACAAGGAACAGTCTGTTTGTGTGAGAGCACTTAGGTTTTCCAGAGATTAGATGTTCAGTACATAAGCACACTTAGTCTTTAATGGGATCCCTCTGGTTAATGCTTATGTTTCTTGAGTTTCATAGGCTATGGCATCATAAAGCTAAAAGAAAGCATGGAAATGGTCTAGTTATTCTTTCATTTTACAGCTGAGACTGCTTAAATGCAGAGGCTAAGTGACTGGTTCAAGATCGGATAGATGATGCGTCAGATTGGAGCCCAGGTCTCCTGAACCCCAGTCCAGTCCTGTTTTTGATAGAATGCACTAATTGGTTCATTTTAAAAGTTAATGAAGAAATTATGACTTTATTTTATTTTTCTTCAGAAATTAGGATTTTATAAGAAGTTCATTTTCCAGGAAATTTAATTGGGCTATTAAACTACTACATCATTAGATTTCAAATATTTGGTTGAATTTTCTAGTTAGTTTCTAAAGTGTTGAGTTTTTTTTTTTTCTCTTCAGTATCAGGTGTCACTGAATCTTTAGTTAAGAGCAAATTTATTTTTCACATTCTAGATAGAAATTGGTCAATTTAAAAATAATGAAGATGTTACAGCCTATATTTAGCAAGCACACATTTGGCTGCATTAAAGTGCATCTTTATGGGTTTTGTTTTTTTTTTTTGCACACTGGAGATAATCTGTTAATATTTAATGTCGTAAAGCGACAATGGATTCTGCTTTATGTGGTGGTGTATTTATAAAACTAGAGTGGTGTGTTATGTAAAAACTAGAAGTATGGATTAATTTAATATGCATCTGGTGAATTCAGGACTTGAAAGAGGCACATCTGTTGAGAAAACAAATCAGAACTATTCAGAGCTTCAGCATCTTTAAATATGTGTGCTTTCATTCTCTTTAACTGTTTTGGAACAGTCTTAATGGATTTAGAAAAGGCCATTTGCTTTAAGTAAGCAAATGTGAAGCTATTTATGATATTAATCATTTTATTATTCTTTACTGCATTTTGATACATTAGTATTTTTCTTCCCAATTCGTTTATTGGGGCAGGAATGCATTAAGTGACTCACCATAACAAAATTAGTTTGTTGCAAAACTTTATTTAAAAAGAGGGAGTATAGTTTCTTGAATTGGATAGATTAGAAATATTTTAAAGCTCTGATTTCTATTTTGAATCCATAATGAATGAAAATAACCACAGAGGTCCTACTATGCATTCATCACCATCCTAGTGCTATAGGAATGTAGAAATTGAAGATATGATTACAGACCAAGTTGGAGAAACAAGACTTGAAAGGTACAGAGTAATATGATCTGTTATGTGACTGAGTGCTCTTCAGAATCAAATGGGGAAACTTTTCCCATGATCAGTTGAATCAGAATCTGATGGGTGGTGTATCCATGGTTTTACAAGCTTTCTCAGGTGGTTGTAACGTACAGGTAGTGTTGAGAACCACAGCCTTAAAGGATTGTTATGATTTGGGTAGGCAAGAAAGTGTTTTGGGCCCTGGCTGGTGTGGTTCAGTGGGTTGAGTGCTGGCCTGCAAACCGAAGGGTCACTGGTTCGATTCCCAGTCAGGGCACATGCCTAGGCTGCAGGCTGTGTCCTGGTTTGGGGGTGTGTGAGAGACACACATACATTGATGCTTCTCTCCTCTTTCTCCCTCCCTTCCCCTCTCTCTAAAAATTAATTAATTAATTAAAAAAAAGTGTTTTGGGGCAGGAAGGGAGAATTGGGCACAGCTTGGGAAAAGACTAATCAAATGAAAGCAGTATTTGCTAGTTAGGGAAAAGGCAGAATGGGGTCATTTAGGAGCACTACTTCTCAAAGTGTGATCCCTCAACCAGCATCCGCTGGGAATGTATTATAAATGTAGATTTTGAGGCCCTGCTTCAGACTTACTGAATTGGAAACTCTAGAAGGAGTGTCCAACCTTTTGGCATCTCTGGGCCACACTGGAAGAAGAGTTGTCTTGGGCCATTCTGATTTTGTGATTATGTGACATTGTGACACATAATGACAAAAAAAATCTCATGTTTTAAGTGAATTTACGATTTCGTGTTGCGCTGCGTTCATAACACTCCTGGTCTAGAGGCAGGGACAGTAATATGTTGTAACAAGCACTCCACATGATTTCTGTGTACACTAAAGTTTGAGAGTAGCTCTTACTAGAGGATAATGAAAAGAAGTTAGATTTGATGTTGTAATTAGGGATCCATGGAAGGTTTTTTTAAAACGTTTCGCTTATTTATATTTAGAGAGAAGGGAAGGGAAGGTCAAAGAGAGGGAGAGAAACGTTGTTATGTGAGAGAGAAACAGTTGCCTCTCACGTGCCCCCAACTGGGGATCCAGCCGGCAACCCAGGCACCCCAGGCACGTGCAGTGACTGGGAATTGAACCAGTGACCCTTAAGTTTGTAGGCGGGCACTCAATCCACTGAGCCACACCAGTCAAGGCCATGGAGGGGTTTTTTTAAAAAAAATTTTTAGAGAGAGAGGAAGAGAGGGAGAGACACATCCATGTGCGAGAGAAATATCTATTGGCTTCTTCTCGCATGTCCCCAGCTGAGGACCTGGCCTGCCACCCAGGCATGTGCCCTGGCTGGGAATTGAACTGGTGACCTTTCTGTTCACAGGCTGGCGCTCAACCCACTAAGTCACACCAGCCAGGGCCATGGAGGTTTTTTTAAGCTGTTACCACAGGATGCATGTGTGTGTATGAAAGGTAAATCTGGTGTGCAGAACCCTTTGGACTACCAAAATATAGGAATGAAGGAAGCCAGTTGAAGATGTATAGACATAATTGAGTAGCAGTGAGGGCCTGTTGTAGCAAAGTATGGCAGTTTATTGAGTGCTTGTGTTATGGGCAGTATGCTAAATTCATTGGACACGTTATCTTATTTCATCCTCACAGCAAGCCACTGAGGAGTGGCTATTATTGCCATTTTACAGATCAGGCAATGAAGCAAAGGGAGGATTACCACCAAAGTTCGCACTCCTGGTAAGGGGTAGACACAGGATGTCAAGTATCTCTACCTCTAAAGCTTCTTTTGAAGGAACAGTTCATTATATCTGGAGACCAAGAGATAAAGGAGAAGACTGACTCAGGGAATTTTTAATTCTGGGTGACATAACAAGGGGAAGTCACTGATAGGAAGGAAATTGGGCTTACAGTGTGGGTAGTGGGGCAAGTCATTTAGCCCATATAAAACTGTCTTGTAAAGGTGATTGAGAAATGGAAATTTTTGTATTGTGGTTTTTTTTTATGTATAAAGTTCTTGTGATACCATATCTGTGAAGTGACTTGTAATCGCTGTTTCTGGGTTTTGTCCTATTGCTCATGGTGACTAAATTAGAAGAACCACCTCATCCAGCTTTTTTTTTTAAATTAAAAAACTTTTAAAGTATATTTTACTGATTATGCTATTACAGTTGTCCCAGTTTTTCTCCCTTTGCCCCCTCTATCCCTCTCTGCCCAGTACCCCCTTCCCTCCAGCAATCCTCCCACCTTAGTTCATGCCCATGGGTTGTGCATATACATTTTTTGGCTTCTCTGTTTCCTATACTATTCTTAACATCCCCCTGTCTATATTGTACCTTCCCATTATGCTTCTTAATCCCTGTACCTTTTCCCCCATTCTCTGCCTTCCCCCTCCCCGCTGACAACCCTCCAAATGATCTCCGTATCTATTACTCTGTTTCTGTTCTAGTTGTTTGCTTAGTTTGTTTTTGTTTTCCTTTTTTTTAGATTCAGTTGTTGATAGTTGTGAGTTTGTTGTCATTTTAATGTTCATAGTTGTGACCTTCTTTTTCTTAAATGAGTCCCTTAAACATTTCATGTAATAATGGCTTGGTGATGATGAACTCCTTTAACTTGACCTTATCTGGGAAGCACTTTATCTGCCCTTCCATTCTAAATGATAGCTTGGCTGGATAGAGTAATCTTGGATGCAGGTCCTTGCCTTTCATGACTTGGAATACTTCTTCCCAGCCCCTTCTTGCCTGCAGAGTTTCTTTTGAGAAATCAGCTGACCGTTTTATGGGAACTCCTTTGTAGGTAACCCTCTGCTTTCCTTTTGCTGCTTTTAAGATTCTCTCCTTATCTTTAATCTTGGGTAACTTAATCATGATGTATCTTGGTGTAGTCCTCTTTGGGTCCAACTTGTTTGGGACTCTGTGCTTCCTGTACTTGTATGTTTATTTTCTTCACCAGATTAGGGAAATTTTCTTTCATTATTTTTTTAAACAGTTTTCAATTTCTTGTTCTTCTTCTTTTCCTTCTGGCATCTGTATGATTCAGATGTTGGCATGTTTGGAGATATCCCAGAGTCTTCTTATATTCTCTTCATTTTTTAAAATTCTCATTTCTTCATTCTGTTCTAGTTGAATGTTTCTTTCTTTCCTATGTTCGAAATCATTGGTTTGAATCCTGGCTTCTTCCCTTCACTGTTGGTTCCCTGGGGATTTTTCTTTATTTCACTTAGTATAGCTTTCATTTCTTCCCTTATGTTTTTGCTGTACTCAGTGATTTCTTTGAGCATCCTGATCACCATTGTTTTGAACTCTTCATCTGATAGGTTGGCTAACTATTTTGTTTAGTTCTTTTTCTGGGATTTTGTTCTGTTCTTTCATTTGGGCCATATTTCTTTGTCTCCCTAATTTGGCAGCCTCCTTGTGTTTGTTTCTGTGTATTAGATAGAGCTGCTTTAACTCCCTGTCTTAGCATACCTGTTAAGTTGTATGTGGCAGAGCCTTAGATATATACCAGGGTGGGGCAACCTGCTTCATCTTTTTGTGACTCTGTTGGGGGGAGGGGTCAGAGAGGGGACAGTGCCACTGCCTGGCTTCTGGATACCTGTCTGGCACTTTCCCTATCTCAAGTCACTTCACCCACTTCCCTTATGCAACTGGCACCCTTCTAGGTTGCCATTGTGGCTATTCCAGAGTGGGTGGGTTTGTGTCAGTTCTAAGCCTGTGCATGCCCTTTAAATGGACCTTCTCCTGAGAAACTGTGAGTTTCTCCCACAGCTCCAACCCCCACTGGTTTTTACAGCCCGAAGTTGTCAGGCTTTATCTTTACGGTTCTGGGACCCTGGGTTGTGTGATCTGGCCTGGGGCTGGGATCGCTCATTTCCAAGGTATCCCTTCTGATTTTTATACACCACACATGAATGTGGGACCTTCTGTCTGCCACTGCTAGATGCCACACCGCATCCTCTCCGCCCCAACTGCTCATCTCTGCCCCTTACCCATCTGGATAAATTTGACTTCTTTAGATCCTTGGTTGTCAAACTTCTATACAGTTCAATTTTCTGGAAGTTCTGGGTGTTTTTGTTTTGAGGTTAGTTGTAGTTCTTGTGGTTGCATAAGGAGGCAAAGCTATCTACCTACGCCTCCATCTTGACTGGTAGTCATCCAGCTTTTAAAAAAGTATCTTAGATTTTAGTATAAATAAGTCCTTGAGTAAATTATGCCTGAGAAGCTTTCTATAATACCAGTCTTCACTGATGGTACAGAAAATGTCTTAGGGACAATTTAAGAAATATTTTGTTGTTATTTTGTTTTAGTCGGGAGACAATAAGTAGTAAAATAACATGCTTGGGTAATTGTTTTCAATTCTGTTCTAGCATTCTCCTATTTATTGGGTAAACGTCACGTATCATAAAATTAACCAATTTAAAGTGCACAGTTTGGTGGTATTTGATATGTATGTTATACAGTCATACCTCTATCTGGTTCCAAAACATTTTCATCATCCCAAAAGGAAAACCCCAAACCTGTTAACCCTGCAGAGGTCGTGGCTGATCTGTGAGATACAAACAAACTCTTAAATATTGTTACATATATCTGGTGCATAGGTTCAAGGTCATGACTGGCTGCACATTTGTACTTGACTAATGTTAAGCTGTCAGTTTGGTTATAACATTTTTCATACAGCTGTGTGACATTCAATAGTAAATTATATCTGAGAGATATTGCAAACTCTGAAGTCAGTCTTGGTGTAGTTATTTTTTTCGTGAACTTCAAAGTCAGTGTTTCTTTAAATTTTTTTTTGTTGCTAAAGTGTTTATTTTATTTTTTTATTTTTATTTATTTATTTTTAATTACTTTATTGTTGTTCAATTACAGTTTGAATTTCCCCCCACCCCAGCCAATATATTTTTTTTTTAATTGTTGTTCAAGTACAGTTTTCTGCCTCCCCTCCTTTTTTTTTTAAATTTACCATTGAAAGTGGCTGGAAAAATATATCAATTTGATAATCCAAGAGATGTAGAAGAACTTCAGCAAATGCCACTCGAGTCTGATGATGAGAACGATAGAGTTGAATGTGAAAATGAAAGTGACTTAGAAGATGGAGATTCTGTGGAAGTTCATTCAAAAGATTCAGATGCAGAGCAAGATGTTTCTGGTGAAGAAAGTGAAGATGAATGAGGCATGAATGAAGAATATTTTTTTTGGAAAGGATAAAGAATCAAAAGGGAGGGGAAAATCCAATAAGAAGACAAATTAGAAAACAGCCACAGAATATTCGGTGTCAACTTCCATTACTTCAGCCAAACGCAAAAAAATGCCAAGACAGAACTTGAAACTTGGAACTGCTTTATCATAAATGATATTTTAGATCTAATCTTATTATATACAAATGAATACTTTGATTCTAACTCAAGCTGCTTTTCACAAGAGATGCTAAATGAATAGACAAAACCGAATTGAAAGCATTTTTAGGCCTGGTATCTAGCTGGTTTACAGTACAGCAGTCAGCTAAAGTTGCAGGATTTATGGGTTATAGATACAGCTCCCTCGACAAGTGGGGGGAAATGATATGTTAGGTGCTATGCGTCCAAAACGAGTCACTTATCAAAATATTTTTGCAGGTGTTGTGAAAATTATTTATGCCTTGTGCATAGCAATATTGTTTGCGATGAACTGTTACAAATGTTTTGCAAAGCCAACTGTTGAAGATTCTGATTAATGTTAAAGATATTTTTTTGGTTGTATTTTTTAGCAATATCCATGTTTCTGTTATTTGAAAAGAAATTTTTATTCTTTATGTTTTTATATTTCTTTATTTAAAATTTCTATATTGTAAATGAAAATAAGTAACAAGTATTTATTTTATTATATAAATATAATTAAAATTTACAGTGTTTTAAATTTTTTTCACATTTCAGCACATACTGGTAATGAATGTATCTCTCAAATACATGTGACCTACCCTATGATTTTTTTGACTGTAACTTCTGCAGGGTTAAGCAGTTCTTTCTTCTTTGGCCCCTGGAAAACACTAATTTGCTATATGTATGAATTTACCTATTCTGGATATTTCATATAAATAGAATCCTATAATAGGTGACCTTTTGTGTCTCCTTCTTTTTGTGTGTATGTGTGTCTGCTCTTTTAACTTAGCATAATTTTTTCTAGGTCCTTCCATGTGGCATATGAGGTCTGTCCAGAAAAAGTCTAGCCAATGTTACTGTAACAGGAACAGTTTCTGCAATACCATTGATGTAACCTGGCAGCTAAGGAGAGTGGACTGGATTGTGCATATGTGAACAATGACAACTTCACTGTACTAGTAGTCAGTGGGGGCAGTAGATGCCATTGAGTGAGCATGTGCACTGTGTGGTCATTGCATTCACAATGACTGAGCAAATAGAGCAATGAATCTGCATCAGATTTTGCGTTAAGCTTGAACATTCCTCAGTGGAAACTAATTCCATAATTCAGAAGGCTGCAGCTATGGGCAACTGGTGATTGGCAGCTGCATCACAACAATGTGCTCCCTCACGCATCACGTTTTGTGCAGTTTTTTTGGCAAAGCATCAAATTACCCAGGTGACTCAACCCCCCTTCAGCCCAGATTTGGCTCCCTGTGACTTCTGGCTTTTCCCAAAACTATAAAATCATCTTTGAAAGGGAAGAGATTTCAAACTATCAGTGACATTTAGGAAAATATGACGGGGCAGCTGATGGTGATTGGGAGAACTGTGTGAGGTCCCAAAGGGCCCACTTTGAAGGAGACTGAGGCATCATTGTTCTATTACAATGTTTGTTGTATCTTGTATCTTCAATAAATGTCTCCATTTTTCATAGTACATGGCTGAATATTTTCTGAACAGACCATATGTGTTAATACTTTATTTTTATGGCTGAATAGCATTCCATTGTATGGATATGCCATATTTGTTTATCCGTTCATTAGTTGATGGGTATTTAGGGTTGTTTCCACCTTTTAGTTTCTGTGAATAGTGCTCCTATGAATACTGTACAAATTTTTGTTTGAATACCTGTTTTCAACTCTTATGGGATATGTACCTAGGAATGGAATTGCTGGCTCATACAATAGTTCTATTGGGTTGGCCAAAAAGTCTATGATATTTTTTTCCGTGCGATGGTTCTACTGGTGCTTAGTTGTCTTTAATTTCATTTGAAATGATTTTGTTAGATTGTGTTGTCACAGCTGTCATATCAGTGTGCGTTTAAAAAATCTTAATCAACATTGGTGAATTTCTGTGCAGCCATTTTAATATTGAATATGAAAGGTGACAACATTTTTGGCATATTATGCCTTATTTTTTCAAGAAAGTAAAACACAGAAAAAGATTTGTGCAGTGTATGGAGAGGGTGTCGTGCCTGATGAAAAGTGTCAAAAGGGGTTTGCGAGTTTCTTGCTACTGTTGACGTTTTGGCTAAATAATTCTTTGCTCTGGGGCTGTCTTATGCATTGGAAGGTGTTTAGCAGAACTCTATCCATTAGAAGCCAATAGCTGGAGATCCCAACATACTCAAAACATCCAAATCAATAAAATTATAGGTGAAAGTGAAAATGTCTTTCATTTTAAGGAAAAAATGTAACAGACTTCCTGGCCATCCCAATACATTTTACTTTTTGAGGAAACACCAACTGTTTTCTATAGTGGCTGCACCATTTTACATTCTCATCAGCAGTGTTCAGGGGTTCTAATTTCTTTACGTACTCACCAATGTTTGTTATTTTGTGTCTTTTTTCCTTTGTCTTCACCCAACGACATTTTTTCATTGCTTTTAGAGAGAGAGAGAGGAAGGGTTAGGGAGGGAAGGATTGGGGGAGAGAGGGAGAGGGAGAAACATGGGTGCGAGTGTGAAATATTTATTGGTTGTGTCCTGTGTGAGCTCCGACCAGGACCAAACTCACAGCCTTTGGGTTCACAGGGCAATGCTGTGTCGGTGTTTCATCGGAGCCACACCAGCCAGGACATCTTTTCTTGTTTTTAATTACAGCCATCCTAGTGTGTGTAACTCCTGACTTTGCTTTGCATTTCTCTAGTGGAGCATTTTTTTCTCACGTTTATTGGCCATTTGATATCTTTTCTGATGAAATGTCTATTCAAGGCCTTTGCCCATTTTTTGGTAGAGACTTTTCACTTTATTTGTTTATAATTTGTCCTATTTCATATTTTAAGTAGATATTCATTAAATGGACCTCTCTATCTCAAGCTGCTGTATTTTGTAAGTGGTTACTGCACAGATTCACACAGTGGTTCCTTCCATTTCTATTCTTGCTTTTTAAAAAAACGTGGTAAAATACACATAACATAAAGCTTACCCTTTTGATGATTTTAAGTGTATATTTCTATGACATTAAGTACATTCACATTGTTGTGCAACTATCACCACTGTCTCCAGACTTTTTCATTTTTTTCAGCTGAAATGCTGGTGAACATGGGTGTACAAGCATCTGTCCTTGCTTTCAGTTGTTTGGGGTATACATATATACAAGTAGAACTGCTGGATCATATGATAATTGTATGTTTAACTCTTGAGGAATCAATCATACTGCTTTCTACAGCTGCTGTGTCATGTAACATTCCCATCAGCAGTGCATACAGATTCTAGATTTCTCAACAACCTCGCCAACACTTATTTTTTGATTTAGCCATGCTTGTAAGTGTAAAGTGGTATCTTGTGGTTTTGAATTGCATTTTTATAGTCACAAGTGATGTTGAGAATCTGTGTTCTAAGAGTTTCATAGTTTTAGTTTTTATATTTAGGAACAGCTTTTCCATTTCTGAAAAAAGGCCATTGGGATTTTGACAGAGATTGTATTGAATACATAGGTTGCTTTGAATTGTATTGCTGTCTTTTAAAAAATTTTTTATTCATTTATTTTAGAAAGGGAAGAGAAGGGAGAGAGAGAAACATCAGTGTGTAGTTGCCTCTTGCACGCCCCCTCCTGGGGACCTGGCCTGCAACCCAGGCATGTGCCTTAGACTGGGAATCAAACCGGCGACCCTTTTGTTTGCAGGCCAGCACTCAATCCACTGAGCCACCAGCCAGGGCTGTATTGCTGTCTTAATATTTAAAGTCTTCCAATCCATGGACAACAGGATATTTTTCCGTTATTTATTTTGGTCTTTTTTTTCCAGCAATTTTTTCCAGTTCTTAGTGTACAGTTGTTACACCTTGTTAGCTAAATCTATCTGTAAGTATATTTGTGATACTATTATAAATGGAATTATTTTCTTAATTTCATTTTCATATTGTTTATTGCTAATATATAGAACTACAACTGACTTTCGTGCTGAATTTAATAGCTCTAGTAATTTGTGTGTGTGTTCTTTAGGTTTTTCATCTGTTGGAGCATGTCATCTGTGAATAGATAATTTTACTCTCCAATTTGGATGGCTTTTATTTCTTTATTTTTGTCCTTTTTGCCTAGTTGCTCTGGCTAGAACTTCTAGTACATTGTTGAATAGAAGTACCAAATGAAAGCATGCCTGCTTTGCTTAATGTTGGGGGAAGGGGCAGCTTTCAGTCTTCAATCAATGACTATTTTAACTAGGTTTTTCATAAAATAATTTTTTAGGTTAAAGACATTTTGTACTATTCCTAGTTTGAATGTTTTTATCATGATAGTGATGGATTTTGTCGAATGCTTTATTTTTGTGTCAGTGGAGATGATCCTACAGTTTTTCTCTTCATTATGTTAAAGTAGTGTATTGTGTTGATTGAGTTTTGTAGCTGACACACCTGAAATAAATCTCAATTTGTCATAATGTATAACCCTCTTATCATGCTGTTGGATAAGGTCTGCCAGTACTGTATTTTATTAAGGATTGTTGCATCTGTGTTTGTAAGGGATGTTGGTCTATAATTTTCTTTTCTTACGTTTTTTACCTAGTTTTGATACCAAGGTAATCATGGCTTTACAGAATGAGTTAGGGTGTTCTGTCCTTTTCCAGATGTTGAAAGAGTTTGAGAAGGATTGTTCATTGTTCTTTGGTAGAATTTATCAGTGAAGCCACATGATCCTGGACATTTCTTGTGGGGTAAGTTTTTGATAATGATTCAATCTGTACCTGATTGAGTCTGCTCAGATCTTCCATTTCTTCTGGAATTGGTTTTGGTACTTTGTGTGTTTATGTGACATCTAGGTTACTTGATTTGTTGGAGTACCACTATTTATAGTATTTGATTATAATCTTTTTTATTTTTAAGGTCTGTAGAATTGTCCCTACTATCATTTCTGAATTTATAATTTGAAGTTTTGTTGGCTTTTTTTTTTTTTTTTTGTTTAGTTTAGTTAAGTTTGTCAATTTTGTTGATCTTTTCCAAAACCAGTTTTGATTCTTACTGTTTCTTTATTCTCTTTTTTATCTCCACTGTAATTGTATTATTTTTTCTTCCCGTTGGCTTTGGATTTAACTTGCTCTTCATTTTCAAGTTCTTTAAGATGTAAATTCAGGATCTCAATATGGGATCTTTCTTCATGTTTAATGTAGGTATTTAGATCTGCAAATTTACCTCTTAGCACTGCTTTTGCTGTATCCCACAAATTTTGGTGTGTTGTGTTTGTTTAATTTGACTCAAGGTATTTTCTAATTTCCTTTGTGATTTCTTTGAATCAGTGGTTATTTAAGAGTATGTTGTTTAATTTTTTACATATTTATGATTTTTCCAGTGTTTCTTCCATTAATTGATACCTGCTTTTATTTTATTATCAGAAAATAGACTTTATATGATTTCATTCTTTTGAACTTTATTGGGACTTGTCTTGTAGTCTAATATATTATCTCTCCTGGTGGTGCTTCAATGTGGTCTGAAGCTGTCTGCTAGGGGCACTTGCTTGGGGCCTCCCAGGAGGTGCATATTGAGGTCAGCTCCCACCTGTGTTCTTCCGGGGCCACCTGGCCTGAGCTACAAACAGATCTGCAGATGACTGCTACTTGTGCTGGGCTTGGGGGTGCCCAGGTGAGGCAAAGCTGCGACCCAGAGCCCAGCTGCTGCTAGTTCTGGGCCTGGGCCACTTAGTAAGAGGTACAGAGCATGCTGAGGCCAGATGCTGCTGGTTTGAAAGATTTTAGGAAAATCTGAAGGATGAGCCAAGACAGGCTGTGTGTGTGGAAAAGCTGCTGGAAACAGCTTGAGTGGACCTGAAATTGGGTGGGGCAGGGCCTCAGGGAATCACCATGGCAGGGCAGTGTGTGAGCCAAGTTGATGGAGTCTCAGATATGCTCCCACTCTCATCCCCCACCACAGATCTGGCATTGAGGAGGGGGGGGTACACTCAACAAAGCAGCAGTGGCCTCTGCCAGCACTTCTGTCTGGGAGAAAGCTGCCCCCCTTCAGCTCTCTCACCCTTTTGCCGGACTATTCAGTTCCTCCCCGTGTGTCTCTGGTGCCTTTCAATCTGCTGCCCTCGTGCTGGAGATCAGAGGGAGTGAGTCTGAGTGAGTCCATGGAGTGGGCCTTTATGAGGAACTGCCTGGGACTCCAGATGCCCTCTGTCTCCCTCAGCCTCAATCCCCACTGATTTTTACAGCCAGAAGTTATGTGGACTATTTTCCCTGGCACTGGGGGGGCCTAGTGTGGAGCTGGGACCCCTCACTTTTCCGGGAGGACCTCTGCAGTGGAGATTCCTTCCCAGTTTTTATCTGCCACATGTGAGTGTGGGAATAGCCTGTTCTCTCTGCCTCTCCTACCAAGTCTCGATGTGGCTTGTTTAACTCCCTAATGGTAAGACTTCCATTCAGCTAGATTTAAGGTAGTTCTGAATGGATGGCTGATCTGTAGTTTAGTTGTAATTTTGATATGGTTATCAGGGGAAGGTGTGCTACGAGTACCTACTTTGCCATCTTGACTGGAAGTTTTGTAATTCCTATTTCTTTATTGATATTCTCTACTTGGTGTGATACTGTTTTCTTGGTTTCCTTTAGTTCTTTGTGGTTTCCTTTGCCCGAGTTTCTATGTGAATGTCTTTTTTTCCTGTGACTGGGCCATAATTTCTCGTTTCTTTGCATGCCTCAATTTTTTATTGAAAACTGAAGTTTCGAATATTACTGTATGCCAACTCTAGGCATCAGAGTTCTTCCATCCCCAGGGTTTATTGTGATTGTTTGTGGATTGTTAAGTGTCTTTTCTAAACTATTTTTGTAAAGTATATATTCTTTGTCATGTGTGGTTATTGAAGTCTGTGTACTGTTAGCTTAGTAACCAACTGGTTTTGACCAAGTTTCCTAATACCCATGGAGCTCAGAAAAGAAAACATCAAGATAAAGTAGAGAAAGTACTTTTAAAATTTTGGGTGAATGGTTCTGTGTTTGGGTACTCTTTCAATGCTTAACCAGACTGTTTATAATGCTACCTTAGTTTTCACTTCCTGTTCCTGTGGCGCCTGAAGGTAAACTAGAGGTGAAAACAGGATCTTCTTAGGCCTTTTCTGTGCATGTGTTCCACCTTGGATATGTGTGTGAACTTCTAAGATTTCTTGTTATATATGACAAGGTCTGTCCAGGTAGTATCCAGCCACACACTATCAAAAAGAGACATTTATTGAAGAAGATATAAGATACAAGAAACATTGTACATTGGGCAATGAAACCTCAGTCACCTTCAAAGTAGGCACCTTGGGACCTCACACAGTTCTCCCAGTGTCTCTTCCACTGTTCAAAACCTCTACAAAATTGGAATCACCATCACCACCTCCGAATTTTCTTAAATTTTATCTATGGTCTGAAATCTCTTCACTAAGATGATTTTAGTTTTGGGAAATCACAGGGCACTAAATCTGGGCTGTAGTGGGGCTGAGTCACTTGGGTGATTTGATGTTTCACCTAAAATCTCTGCACAAGATGTGATACATGAGCAGTCTCGTTGTCGTGATGAAGCTGCCAATCACCAGTTGCCCATAGCTGTGGCTGTTTTCGTCGTATTGCATCTCTCAACTGTTGGAGAACATTGATGTAGTACTTCTTATTAATTGTTTGGCCTGGAGGGGTGTACTAGTGATGGACAATACCTTTCCAATCAAAAAACACAGTTAACATGGTCTTGATCTTGCCGCGACTTTGCTGCATCTTCTTTGGGTGTGGAGAACCAGGTGACTTACATTGGGACGATGGGCCTTTGTTTCCAGATCATAGCGATTGATCTGAGATTCATCTCCAGTTGTGACCTTCTTGAGGAAATCTGGTTCATTGGTGGCAGTTTGAATCAAGTCATTAGCACCTGCAGCTCAATGTTCCTTCTGCTCTGATACCACAAGCTGTGGAATGAATTTTCCCACAACACATTTCATGCCAGGATCCTCCATCAAAATCTTGGACACAGTAGTTTTTGGAATCCCCAGATTACTTTCTAGTTCTTGCTGTCAGCTGCTGATTCTTGTTGATTGCAGCCCATCACATTCAACATTCTCAGATGTACTGCTTGTTGTAGATCTCCCACAACATGGGTCCCTTTCAACAGATTCTTGTCTGTCTTTGAAGCATTTGTGCCACACTTTTATTTGCACTGCACTCCCTGCATCATTCCTGAAAGCCGTCTGAATCATCCGAAAGGTTTCCATGGAGGAGTGTTCAAACTTAATGCAAAAGTGGATGCTGATTTGTTGCTGTACTTGCTCAGTCATTTTGACTGTGAGGCCCACACAGTACACATGCTCACTCTATGACATCTACTTACCCCACAGACTAGTACAGTGAAGTCACCATTGTTCACACATGCGTACTCCAGTCTACTCTTGTTGGCTGCTGGTTACATCGATGTAGCACAAACTTCTTGTTGTATTAACAATGGCTGGACTTTTTCCAGACAGACCTTTCATGTGAAACCTTTCAAGCCCTTTTCTCCCCACATATCTTCTTTCTCATTCTCTCTTACCTCAGGTTTTTAGTTCTGTTTTCCCTTGCCCCAGGCTGCTTTCCCTAGAAATGCTCCAAGTCAAGCATTACAAAGGCAGAGTCCTTGTGGAAGTCTTTGAGGAAACTGTCATCCAGGTCACAAGTTTCAGTCATAATTCTTTGAGATATATTTGTATTGCTTCCTTTGCACCATCAGCCTGTACTGGGAATGTATCTGTCATCCTCGCTGACTCTGCCTTTTACAATAGTATTTACAAGTATTGTAAAAAAAGTTGAACATAAGAAAGTTATAAAGCACAAAATAAAACCTCATGTAATGCTTCTTAGAGAGTAACCCTTATTAGCAATTTATTCTATCATTATTTCCAATTTGTTCTATTATTTTATGAGCTATACTTATTTTTAAAATAATTTGTTTTAGATTTTATTTATTTATATTTTTAGAGAGAGGGGGAGGGAGAAAGAGAAGGGAGAGAAACATCAATACATGAGAGAAACATTGACCGATTCCTCTCATACGTGCCCCAGTCAGGGACCAAACCCGCAACCCAGGCATGTGCCCTGACCCGGAGTCAAACTGGTGACCTTTCACTTTGTGGGATGATGCCCAACCGAGCCACACCACTCAGGACTAAAGTAAATTTCAAAAAACAGTAAATTATACTGTTGAGTATCCTTTTTTTTTTACTTAAAATTGAGAAAATATTTTATATCAGATAGTTACTAAATGGCTATGTAAGATAAATTATTTAACTATACCTCTGTTGGTTTTTTATTTATTTCAGATGCTGCTATACATCCTGAATAAAAATTTTGATTACTTCTTTAGGAAACTTATTTCCTTAGGGTATAATAGATGAGCATTACTATTTATTCCTTAAGGCTCAATTACTCAACATTTTACCAGGGAGTGTTCCAGAGAGGTGATACAGTCCTCTTATCAAGGCATGAGAATGTATTTCCCTGGATTTGGCTAACATTGGGCATCCATGGTTTTCTTTCATTTGTACCAGTGTTATAGATTAAGAAATGTTATTTTTATATAACATCTTTAATGTGTATTTCATATGTATAATATGAAACAGTGCTGTGTGGCCTTTGGATGTTATACATTTGACAACTAAGAAAGTAAAATTAAATTAAATTTTATTTTTATTTTTTATTATTATTTTTTATTGTTGTTCAAGTACAGTTTTCTGCCCTTTCCACCTACTCCTACCCACCACCCCAGCCCTCCCTAAAATTTATGTAAAAATAAATTGGTACAGTTTGAGCCACATCAGATTGTATTAATTCCTGACATGTTAGATGGCAATTAAGTTTGCAAAGGACTCGCTTTTTCTTGTTTGCATCGTCGTATGTATAAGACTGGTAGAGTCTGCTAGTGAGTCCACCATGAGTTTTGATGTGGCACAGCTGTTACATGGCCCTGAAGGTGGTTGGGTTATGGCTACTGAGAATCATCTCTGCCCTTGTCTGAAAACATCTGTGGAAAAGGTGGTTTGCTAAGAAAATTATTGGTGGAATCAGAGTAATAGAGGCAGTGGTTCACTTAACAAAGAGCAAATTGCTTTAGAGGCCTTTATATTTGACATTGTAATTAGAGACTCTTCCTACTTATTTGTATTAAGGATGTCAGTAGACTCTTAAGTAGAAGTTACGTTTTTATTAACTTGGTTTATTTGTATTTGAACACATAAAATAGCATTTTTCTTTAATATTTTAAAATTATTACAATTTATTAGTTAAAGACAGTATTGGGCTGATCTTGAAAATAATCTGCCCTTTCTAAAGTGTAAAGCAATTTCTTAGGAATTAAAGAGCACTGATCATTTTCAGTACAGAAGTCATGTGTTTTTACCCACTGCTCCTGGATCTGCTCTCTTTGCCCTAATTAGGACATGACGTGGCCTTTCTTTATTAAGTCATAGATTTACACCCATAGGAACTCTTGTAGTTTTATTTCCCTAGAAACTTCCTATATACACAACTGCAAACTCACATGTAGGCTAGGAAGTTTGTTTTCTAAAAGTCTGAGTCCTCATGGATAGAGAACAGACTGACATCTCTCCGAGGGGAGGGGAGTTTGGAGTTGGTGAAGAAGGTGAAGGGATTAAGGGGAAAAAAACCCCAAAACTCATAGACACAAACAGCAGTATGATAATTACCAGGTGGGGAGAGGCAGAAGAGGGTATGGAGGGGATAAATGGTGATGGAGAGACTGGCCTTGGGGTGGTGAACATGAAACAGAAACATTCTGGGTTCTATTCCTCTGGGTTCTGTTGCCTGCCACCTAAAAACCGTGACTCTCAGTGCCAGAGTCTTATGAAAAGAAAAGGAACTATTTATCCAAAAGTTAAAATTTGAACAATGGGGGAATTCTGCCATTAAATCCCACTCCATTAGAAACAAAAAAAAACCCACCCATAATCACATAGTCCTGCCTCCCCTTGCCAAACCAGGCAAGCCAAGGGTACCGTCTCTCAGGAAAAGAAATAGAAGTCTGTAGCTTAGCTGGGCAGATTCCTGTCTGTATTCCGGCTTCTTCCAGTTGTCCATGCTCGGCTAGGCTCCTGTTCTTAATCCAAAACCGTGTGGCCCCTCCTCATGGTGCACTGGCATGAATCCTTCTACACCCTTTCAAACTGTGTGGCTAAGGCCCGGCAAGGCAGCTACAAGGTCTAGAGGCTTCTCCTTCCCAAGCCACATGGTCCAGAGAGCCTGGCTGCTCCGCACTTGGGTTTCAATCGCAGCGTGGATCTTCCTTCGTAACCCCATTTCCGTCTCTTCTCACACTGGGTTATATCTGCCCTTCCCCAAATCTCCTGCTCTTCTCAGGTGCCTTTGTTAGTGGGGCAGGGGTGGCCCTGTGACATAGGAGCTGCCTCCAAGCCTCTCTCAGGGGCATAGGATGCCCTTCATACTACCACCTGGCAGGCACAGCTACTTAACATTACTAAAACACTGGCCAATTTCTTTAGATATGCAAAGTAACTCAATGGCCTAGCTCTGCTTCCCCTTCCCCCAACCAAGTTAGTAGGATTTTTTCCTATATTCCAGGGCAGCCCAAGTTCTAAACACCTGTTACAAACAATACAATATACAGATGATATATTAATAGAATTGTATACCTGAAACCTAGACAATTTTATTAACTTATGCCACTCCAATAAATTCAGTAAAAAATTATAAATAAAAATATGTTAAAAATAAATAAAAGTCTGAGTTGCTAGAGCCGAACACACCAGCTATAAGAAGCTGTGACTGAATAAAGAAAGACCACGTCATGTCCTAATTAGGGCAAAGAGAGCAGATCTAGGAGCAGTGGGTAAAAACACATGATTTCTAGCAAGTGTTGCTAGAGCCAAACACACCAGCTATAAGAAGTGATTTTTAATACATAAGAAAAAAAATGTAGTCTTAAAATTGCTACAAAAATATAGTAACCTGAGGCCATTTAGTATAGTAACATTTGGAATTATACACTCACTAGAGCTAAGTGACATAATTTTTCATAGGAATATACACTGGTTGTTCCTGATCATCAAAAAAGGTTAAATTCACATAATGTCAAGTACTTGGCTGCCTAAGAGTCCATGTGTGAGAATATGCTCTAAAATTATCTCTTCCTTTTCTATATTTGTAGCTCATTCCTTTTTCTTACTGTATTGATTAGGACCATTGGTTAACTTATTTTTTTTTGTTTTTGTTTTTTTTGTTGTTGTTTTTTTTAATATATTTTATTGATTATGGTATTACAGTTGTCCCATCTCCTCCCCCCACCCCCCTCCCTGCACACCCCTTACCCCCACACTCCCCCTCTTTAGTTCATGTCCATGGGTCA
>VMDR010013518.1:0-24864 GCA_007922815.1 Macrotus californicus | reverse complement strand
GCTCCAGGACCCTGTGGGTCTCTCCAACGAGCTCTCCCGTGAGGCCGGGAGTTTCTCCCGCTGCCGCCGCCTCAACCCCCACAGGAGTTTTCAATCAGAGGCTTTGAGGCTTCACCTCCCCGCGCAGGAACTCTGGGTTGTGGGGTCTGTCTCACTCCCCAGTTGTTCCTCCCCGTTTATCCTCACAAGGGAGTGGGACACCCGGTCCACAGCCACCACCTCTCCCGGCCAGCCGCGCCTTTCCCGGATCCGCCAGCCGCCGCCCCACCACGCGAGTCCTCTCCGCCCCTCCTACCGGTCTGGATGTATGTTTCTTAGTTTCTTGGTTGTCGGACTTCCATACGGTTCGATTTTCTGTCAGTTCTGGTTGTTTTTTGTTTTAAAATTTGTTGTTGTGCTTCTTTTGGTTGTGTGAGGAGGCACAGGGTGTCTACCTACGCCTCCATCTTGGCCGGAAGTGTTCAAGAGTTCCTTCTTTCTTTCTGTTGTGTAGTATTCCATTGTGTAAATGTATCACAGTTCTTCAATCTACTCATCTACTGATGGGCACTAGGCAGTATCCAGCACTTGGCTATTGTAAATAGTGTTGCTATGAATATGGGAGTGCATAAGTCCTTTTGAATTGGTGTTTTGGGGTTTTTAGGGTATATTCCCAGCAGTGGAATTACTGGGACAAAAGGCAGTTCCATTTTTAATTTTTTGAGAAAATTCCATACTGTTTTCCACAGTGGCTGCTCCAGTCTGCATTCTCTGCATTCTGCAGTGCACTAGGGTTCCCTTTTCTCCACAACCTTGCCAGCACTTGTTGGTTGTTGATTTATTAATGATGGCCACTCTGACAGGTGTGAGGTGATATCTGCTTGTAATTTTAATTTGCATCTCTCTGATGGCTAGCGATGTTGAGCACTTCTTCATATGTCTCTGGACCCTCTCTATGTCCTCCTCAGAAAAGCGTCTATTTAGGCCCTTCTCCCATTTTTTAATTGGATTGTCTGTCTTCTTGGTGTTGAGTCATATGAGTTCTTTATATATTTTGGAGATTAAGCCCTTATCCAATGTATCGTTGGCAAATGTGTTCTCCCATAAAGTCAGTTCCCTTTTCATTTTGATGATGTTTTAGACATGCAGAAGCTTTTTAGTTTGATGGAGTACCATTTGTTAATTTTTTTTCTTATGTCCCTTGCCCAAGGACATATATAAACAAAACTATTGCTATGTGGGATATCTGAAATTTTACTACCTATGTTTTCTGCTAGGACTTTTATGTATCATGACTTATATTTAAATTTTTTATCCATTTTGAGTTTTTTCTGGTGTATAGTGTAAGTTGGCAGTCTAGTTTCTTTTTTTTTACATGTACCAGTCCAGTTCTCCCAACATCATTTATTGGAGAGACTATTTTTACCCCATTGTATACTTATGAATACAGCCATTCCTGAAAATAAATGTAACTTAATAAAACTTTTTCCTTAACACACTCTTCTGAAAGCTTTTCTTTTCTCCTGCTTCAGCCTTAGAGTTGAGTTTCCAGAGAGGGGAAGGGAACCACAGAACCATAGGTGGCTTGTGGTGGAATGAACCAGAATGATGGGCCAGACCCCAGCTGTCCCATTCTGATCTATTCGGGCTGGATCCTGTATGCAGCACAATCAATGTCAGAACAGAACCTGATACACATCTGGCTTCCTCCATCTTCTCTCCAGTGCAATTTTAAAGCACATTTCACTCTGAGCTGAATCCTCCAACTGAAAAGCAACAGAACAAAGAAAAATTTCTGAATGAGGTCATATGACATCAAGCATATTCTAAACTGGTCCTTGGGCTTCTAAGAGAGCATATTCGTTTGTGTTTGTGTATGTGCAGGTATGCTGGGTATGTGAGTGAGTTTTGTGGAGTATAATTAACTATTTCCCTTAAACTAGCATAAATACCATTCGATATGCTCACTTCTTGTCACTCTACTCTCTTTTCAATAATTTACCACATTTTACTTGAGAGTGCCTATCACCTTCTGAGGTGCTTTATAGCTCATTTTAAATTTTTTACATCTTTTCCCTGCCCACTAGATTATGAGACCCACCAAAATGGAGCCCTGCTCTTCTCTCTTCACTGCTTTATTCCCAATGCCTGAAATAGTGCCTGCTCCATCCCACGTGATCAGTAAATGCCAGTTGGATTGCTGACAGAAGGGCGACTCTGCAAGGGAGGTGCAGCAGGGTGAAGCAAATGTCCATGAAAGAGTGAGGGTAGACAGGTTGTGAAGAATCTGGAAGTTTAGGCTGGTAGGCTTGTCATGTAGCAAAGAGGCAACAGGGATCTTTAAATGATTCAAAGGACATAAATGCCATAGGTCATGCTTCAGGATTTCTGTATTAAAATTATTTCATTTATCTTCTGCCAATATGTTTATAACTTAACATGCTTTCAGAAAAGAAGTTTTAAGGTTTATAAAAACATATACTCTGTAATGTATACTACCTTCCCACTTCGACCCTCCTCCATCACATGACACACTAAGAAGGGTGTGTACCTAACATGTGACCTGGGCAAAGTTCACCATCCTCTCTACAATAAATTCCCAGAACATATAAAGGTGATTCAATGCCATTGCATTGCCTGGAAACACACACACACACACACACACACACACACACACACACAATGTGCTGTTTTTTTTACTGAAAAACATGTTGGAACATGTGCTTCCTCCTCATCTCTTCCTTTTCTTCATTCTTCCACGTTACCCTTTGGTGGGCCATGTCTCCTTTTTAGTATTCCTCGCCCCTTCTCAATGGAAAGTAGAAAGCAGATTACAGCTATTCATCAGTCATAACATTCTGATAACTAGAGCTGGCCAAAGACGTAAAGTCACCTCTGCAATAAGTCTTCCCAAGACCTCACCACTTCCACTCCACTCCAGGTGTAATTCAGTTGCCCTTTGCTCATCCTTCTGCTATTTCACAAATTCCATTGGCCAAACTATTAAAGGAGGTGTGAACATAAACTAGGATATATTGAGCATTAATCAATTTCCAGGCCAGGTGTTGAATGTGTGTATGCAGATAAGCATACATAGTATCATGTAATTGTAATGAGACTTCTGGAAGTAACATCATCTCTTTCATATTTCAGTGGGAAAATTGGGCTCCAAGAGATTCAGAGATTCCCCCAAGCCGAAGGATTGGCAGTTAGGAAATAGTAGGACTTCAATTATAAGCTCTGAGCTCTGATTCAATAGCCTGTGCCAGTTCACTATACACAGTTCTCTATCCCACTAATGATTCATTTATATATTTAGCTTCCACAGTCACCAGGACCTGGTGTGTTCTAGCCAAATATTCATTGGATTAAATTATACTAAAGGTAACTAGCATGAGGGTGACAATGTGAATATTGTTGCTTCAGTGTGCTGGAGGTGAGGGATTTCTTGGACGTGAGCCTCTGGGTGCTGAAAGCACAGAAGTCCCAGGGGTAGGATGGTTACCATAACTAGCTCTGATGTAAGTATAACATGACATACTGCTTCATGTAAACGCATTTACAGTCATTACAGCCCTATCAATGTCCGGATTCACAGCAGGTGTGAGGAAAGTAATGGGGCACAACAGGTTAGCGGGCATCAAGTGCTCACTCTAAACACAAAAAGTTCTTATGGTAATAACACCTTAGGAAATTGTTGTCCTTCCAGTGAATTAGAATTTTGTTTAAAAATACTATTTAAGACCAAAATAAACGAACAAGACAGCAACAGGCTCATAGACATAGAGAGTGGACTGGTGGCTGCCAAAAGGGAAGGGTGTTGGGGGTCTGGGTAAAAGAGGTGAAGAAATTAAGAAGCGCAAATCGAAAATTACAAAACAGTCATGGGGATGTAAAGTACAGCACAGGGAATACAGTCAGTACTATTGCAACAACCGTGGATGGTGCTGGATGGGTACTGGAATTATCAGGGGAAACACTGTAAAGTACGTGATTGTCTAATTACTACACAATACACCTAAAACCAACACAGGATACCACTGAAAGCAAACTATAATGAAAACATAAATAAATAACATGTATTAAGATAAAAACTATGATAAAGCACATCTCTCTACCTACCTACCTAGCCATACATAAAATATAAATAAATACTTATTTTTAAAGTCTCTTCTGATAATCATAATTTATGTTATGATTAAAAATAATCTGTATTTTCTGTAGAACAAAAGACATACCAACTCTTCAAATTCATTTTATAGCTTTAGTTAACAACTCTGAGCTAATGATGGTAAAACACATAGAGTTTGTGACGTTTCTAAAAGCACTTTCTTACAGTTATTTATTAATTCCCCAAACATGTATGTCCTTAACCCATATCTCATTTAGCTTTTTATATATACTACTTTTATTTTTACAAAGAATGACCCAATTTGCTTATAAACAAACTGGAACTCTGGAGATTAATTGATTTCACCAAGATCACTGGCATTTTCAGGGGCAGGGCCAGAAGGAACCTCTGGTGTCAGTTCTTCCCACGGCCAAGCTTCCTCTAGTTTGTGGAAAAGTGATGATGGAGCTGACTTTCTCCGCAGCTCATTCCACACCACTGGACCAGTGTGTTCTCACATTTCCAGCTTTTGAATCTCCATGTGGGCAGCAACAACCACACTCTCCAACACCCACTGATTTTAAAGTATTGCCCTGAATTTCTTTTGTGTTGCTCTCATCTTCCATTTCAAGTTCTTCACAGGATTTAATTCAGTATTTTTCACAGGATTTAATTCAATTTTTTTCACTTATCTAAACCTTTTGATCCTAGCAACCACCCTAATCTCAAAATCTACAAGGGCAGGATAATTATTGGATGAGAATTCTTTGGATCTCTTGCTAAGAAGTTGGAGGGATCATTTCTCATTAGAGGGATCCTTCCAGCCTTCAGTCCACATCCCCCTTCAGGGGGAACTGATTTCTTACCAACCCTGTCAGTTCTGTATCTTCACACTCTCATTTTCTCCTAGTTCCTTTCCTTCTATAATTAACTCACTCAACGTGCTTCCATTTCTTAAATGACCAGAGAAACAAATTGACAAACCATCAACAACAACCTGAGCTATAACAACAAGTACAAGAAGAATCCACTTTGGGGATTTACTGTACACATGAACTTGGACAAGATGATACATGAACCAGCTTATCCGCTGTGTCCTGTTGACACTAGGGAAAAATTGGGAGGAAGTTGGGAGTCATTCAGTGAAGGAGTTGGTTAAATATTTGATGTTTTAATGAGATAACATAAGGTTATAAAAAACATAAAAGGAAGCTCTTTGTTAACTGACATTGGAAATGTTTTTTTAGAGAAAGAAAAAAGCAAAGAATAGAATTATATGAATAATAATATAACTTCTGTTTAGATAAGGGGAAAAGATAGGAATCTATTCTTTGATTTGTTTATAATGTATAAGGAGACTTGTGAGGGTCCGTAAGAAAAGAGTGGGCATGAAGGTGGGGTTAGCATGGGAATTGGGCAGTGGTGGAGGGGGCTATGGGCAGAGGCTTCTCACTGTATGAGCATGTGGACATTCTAGTTATGAGCCATATGGATGCATTACTTATTTTAAAAATTAGATTAAAATACCTTGTTTCCACATCTTGCTCCAGTTACCAAATTCTCCCTACTTTCTCTTTCACATCCAAACCTCTTGAAAGCTATCCACATTGCTGCGTGTGAGTCTTCACCTTTTTTTTGCTCTTTCCTGCTTTCCAATGTCTGTCTTAATCATGGAAATAAAACTGATCTCACTACATTTCCACTTGTGAAACCCTGTGGCCACCTCTCAGTTGATCTAAATCAACTGTGTGTAGTGTTCAAAATCTTTGTCTCTTTAAAATACTCTCTACTTTGATTGCGTGATGCACTGCTTTCCTGGATATTCCTTTCTTCTTTAGAATGTCCTTCAATCTGCTTGGAAACAGAATCACATCTAGGTGCTTAGTAAGAGGGATCATACACAAGATCTTGTCCACTCTTTATGTCAATTCAAATGCTCGGTGATTTCCATCCCATGTCATTAGATACAGGCTGTATACCACTGACTCATAAATTAATATTTCCAGCTCTAATCTCTCTTCTGCACTCTAATTCTTTATAACCAGTGACCTATTTGCCCTCTCTTTTTGGATATTACTATGAGTATCTCAGTCATAACATGGCTCCAAATAGAGACTTGATTTCTCCTCTTCACACACACTCTTACTCTCCTGTAGATGTCAGCATGCTCTCTAAGACACTCTGTCTTTCAACTGACCCAGCCAACATCCCTGGTGAAATGCTTACATCTTTCTTTCTTTTTTAATCTCCCACATCAATTAATCAATAAATTCAATGGTCTCTAACTTCTAAAATAATCCAAATATATCTCACATTTTTTTACAATACCACCCTAGTCAGAGACATCACCATCTCTCTCCAGGACTATTGCAGTCGCCTCCCACTGGATACCTGTGTGTCTGTAGTCCACTACCTTTAAGGTAGCATGAACTATCTTCCATACAAACAGTCCATGCCACCCCCATATGCAAAACGCTTCCCTTTTGAGATTACTTTTGTATTAGTTTTCTTTTGAATATATAAAATTACCACAAACTCATAGCTTAAAACCACTCCCATTTATTAACTCACTGTTCTGTAGGTTAGAAGACCAAGAACAACACAGATGGAATCTCTAGGTTAAAAGTCTCATGGGCTGCGATGACATGTTGCCAGTGATGTGGTTCCATCTGAGGCCAAGGGTCTTCTTCCAAACACATTCAGGTTGTTGGCAGAATTTACTTCCCTCCATCTAGAGAACTCATGGCAGCTTCCATCTTCTCTAGGCCAATGGGAAACACTATTCTTGCTTCACATCTCAGGCTCACTGAAGATACTCTTCCCATTTAAAATATTCTGTCAGGTAATGTTACCTATTCTTGGTAGTGACTATGCATCATATTCAGAGTTCATACTCATGTTCAGGGGGAGTGGCTATGCAGTGAGTCTACAGCAGAAGGTATGTATCTTATTATCTTGAGGGTCTTCACAATTGCTACCTACAAAACCTCACTCAGAGTAAAATAGAAATCCTCACTCTGGCCTTAAAGATCTGCCCCTGCCTACCTGTTCAGCCCTGTCTCTCATCTCTTTTCCCCATTGTTCCAGCTACCCTGGTTTCTTTGCTGCTCCTTGACATGCCAAGCCTGCTCCTGTCAAGGGCCATTGTATTTTCTATTTTCTCTACCTGTAACATTTGGTTATCTATTCCTTCTGCTCAAAGTTGTTTAATCAAAGAAACCACTCTATGTCAAAGAGTAGTGAAACACCAGTATATCTCTCTTATCAGATTTTTCTTTGCTTCAAAGTATATTACCAGCTTCATATTCACACATTCAGTTTGAGGGTGTGTGCCTTCCAAGCAGAAATGTAAGTTACACATGAACAGGACTTTCATTTTGTATGGCCTGGTCTTGTTAGCATTTATAGGAGTGCCTGGCACATAGTTGGTATCAGCAAATGTGAAATAAGTTAGTGAAAAAAATGTATTACCTGAGGAAGTGATTTAATCAACAAATAAATTCAATCACCAAATTCAGTGTTTGGTTCTGAAATTTTGATCTGCTTAAGAATCATAGGTGAGTTGATAAGACCCCTTTCTTAGCTATCTTGAGTCTTTCAACATATTGCAGGATGCCATAAAGTGCATTTTAAATATTGTTCAGAGGTTGCAACCCACAGATTACACTTACAAAATAGGCATGTTGTCGTTGAATTGTTGACAATAATTTAAGGATGACCTAGAAAATCATGTTTGGATCTTGGTGTAGAAACGAGATCCGCGATTTCGCACCCAATGACATTTATTCGTAAATTAACAACACTCAATATGTCAGGGGTGTTCTGGGCACCAGGTGACATCTGGGAACATGTGGGGGAGGAAGCCCTTAACCTCCCCGAGCTTGTGTCAGTGTCAGAGAGGCAGTGGAAAAACGACAAATAACCACACTGTAATTCCTTTCCAGGCCATCTTCAATTGGTCCCCTCAGCTTCTATTTTGTAATGGTTACAGACCATCTGAAAACTGTCCGGGGTAGTCTATTTTACACATAGATTTCAGTTCACTCAGGGATTTTATGAGTCCTGTTCTTTGAATAGCCATATCTCTGGAGAAGGCTTGAATTTTCCATATCTCCCTTCTAGTAAATAATTAAATACATTCAGCATAAGACCATTTTCAGGCTCCCTTCCCTGGGCCTGGCCTCCTGCCCTCCACAGAACACATGAACTTCCTTTGATAAATGTCATTGGTCCCCAATGTGCACATATTCCTGGTAACAAGTTTAATGATCTGAAGATTGCAGATCGTGTCCCCTTGTAATGTTAAGCATTTATAGAAAGTACCTCCTACATCCTGCAATTAAAGTGCCGTCTGTAAAATAATTAGTCACAAAGAAAGAATGTCAGGCACTTTTAGGGCTGAGCAGGATGACATTTTTTTTCATCAGCAATTATTCAGGCAGGCCGAGATATTTTCAGAAAGAATTACTGAAAAATTATTTCTATTCTACCAAATTTTATCCATAGAGAGCAGGACCAATAAAATGACATTGGTCTGATCAAGATAGCATAAAGTATATAAAACAAAGTGGAGTCACTCATGTCAACCGAGATGGCTGTCAGTCAGCCATGACAATCTGATTCAAGAAGGAAACTACCTAAATCATGCTAGACACATTTGGCAAGGAGACACACCCAAGATATCTGCATATGTGCTCAGAACAGCTATGTCTGCAGAGCGGGACCATCCATAGAGAGGCTCTTGGGGAAATTTCACACTTGCCATCAGGGGTGCCACGACACTTATAGAAAAGACCCAGAAGGGTGGAGAGCACCACTCTCAAGGTATAACTGAGGCATGCTCCAGGCCACTGCTGAGACAGCCGAGCTCCACAACCCAGAGTGCTGCTCCGTGCCTTGCTGATCTCCCTTGGCTTCAGATGCCAGAGGCTCTGCCTGGCTGGACTGAGGACTTTGCCTGCCCTGCTGCCCCCCTGCTCCAGAGACACTTACTTGCAAGATGCTGACAACTCCCTTGCCCACCGTGCTGTCTCCTGGACTCTTAGACTGAGATTCTGGGACTCAGGTTCGTTATCCCCCATTGATTGCTCTGTGTGTGTTATATTTCTCTTAGATTGTGAGAGTGTGAGTAGTATATTATGTATGTTGATGTTCTACTTTGAGTGAACCTGTATTCAATAAAAGCTGAGTGAGTAGTATAGTTACTGTATGTGATTCTTGTCTATTTCTTGGTGCCAGGTTGCTCAGCAGACAGCTAGCCAAGCAGTTGCCTGACTGACTTGTAGAAAAGACTGTATCATCACAGTAAGTTCCTGATATATCTGTACATGTTTTTTGTTTTGTTTAAAACAGGCAAGGTGAGTGATACCAAACAGATATACACAGTAAGAAGAATAGGAAGGTCAAGGGTGTTTTTAAGAGAAAGTGTAGTTTAGTATAATGGTGGTATTATATGCTTGAGAGTCATTAAAACTGGTTGAAATTCTTCCTTCTGTCACTTACCCAGTAGGAACTTGACCAGGCAACGTATTCTGCTTGTTATCCACATATGTAATACTGGAGCAAGTAACACCTATCTCATAGGGTTATTGCAGGGTGCCAGGAATGAATACACCGATATGACTGCTCCCGGGATGCAAAAGTGGGAAAAAGAGGACATGAATTAATGGCAACAACAATGAAGACACTAAAAAGCAAGTAATTGCAGAATGTAAGACCTGGAACAGATCTTAGATGCTCGATGGAATTCTTTATTTGAGTGATACAGAAGTTAAATACGATGCTGAATCAAAACCTTTGGGCCTTATGAAATAAATTTTGCTGAAAAACTTGAGCATAATCCATGCCTTAGGATATCGAAGGTAGTTTTTTTTCCACCCCACCCATGTCTTCCTCTTCATTCTCAAATAATTTAAAGAACACCCAAAAGGCTTTGCAATTTATTTCACAAATACTTTCATTAAAAGGTTATACAGTATATCACTATTAATAAGAATTATAAATGGGCAAGGACTCATCAAATCCATTCAATGAGTAGAAGACAATAGCATTTGTGATAACTTAATTATAAATATTCATGAATACATAAATAAACACATGAAAAACTGAGATCAAAACGGTGAATTCAGAATCTTAAAATTTTCCAGCAATGCAGACAAATGCCTATAGTTGAAGCAGTTGTAGGAAGATTATGCCCTGAATTTTAGTAGCTTTATTCTCATTTCAGATTTTGTTTCTCACTATCGGAAAGGACTATGGATCAGTCTTGCTCTGCTTCTTTGTTCATCCAAAGCCAAGTCTGTTTGGAAATGGTTAAGAAATGCAGCAAAACACTACCCCTCCCTTTCAAAATGAGCTGATTTGGGATAATCTGATTTCCATGATTTAAGGAGCCAATTTTCCTTTTCTCCTTTTTTTGGTTGTTGTTCTTCTTCTTTAATACACCTGCTGCACAGAAGTCAGCGGAGGGGGATTTGAATAATAACACTACTTTATATGTAAATGGGGCCTTTCATCCAAGTTTCTCAAAGATCTCTGTAAACATTATCCTGCTGAATATAGATTATGAGCATTATTTTGAAGCTAGGAAAATGGGTCCCATGTGGGTAAGTGACTTGCCTAAGGTCACACATTAAGACTACGGTGTTGCTCAGAAGTGGCTTCTGGTCATTTAAGGATTTAATTGCCCCAGTTTTCTCAGGTAAGAGACTCTACCTGCATTATAATGCAGAACTCCTGTATATTCATGCTGGAGTATCATTCACTATATTCACAGGACCCGCAATTACAATCTCTCCACTCCATCAGACATTTCACCCCGTAATCTGCCTTAGTCTTTCTGTCAGTGTTCATGATGCAGGTAATGCCACATATCTCTGTAATTCTCAAGGTGAAAGATGGTGTTCATGACTTTCCTTTCTTGAGTTTTAATTTCCACATTTTTAAAACCTGGCTCTAGGGAAAAGCATGTACTATGTGAGAAGCAACAGATAGGGTGAAGAGAGAATCCACAGTTCTTATTTGCAAATCTAATCTGCAGCATAAATAAAATGCAAAGGTTGAAGGTAATGGAACATTGAGGTTGCCAAGTGCAAGATTTTAAAACCTAGAGATGTAAAAGGTGTTACTACTCAATTATGCAAGTATGGTATTTGTTGTGTTTGACTTCCAGAGGGCAAGGCTCAACTATTCTTCCTACAAAATACACACTGTAGAGTAACACATATTAGGAGGAAAATCTCAACTTTTTCATTTCTGAGATGGTGATTGGTCATTATAGTATGCACAAAATGCTAAGGAATGTGAATATATAAAGGTACCCAGCACCCAGTGGGAGGTACACGAGGCTGCCTTCTGCCTTTCCTTCCTCACTGAAGAGTAGATCTAACACTCTCACAGGGTCCCAAGGTGGGAGTGTCTCAGTGCTGTCTTGTAAAATGTGCTCTCAATAGCCAAACAAGAGAGATGGCTTGTGTTCCAGTCCTGTTATCCGTTCCCTAGGTGGCCTTGATAAGTCACTCGCCCTCCCTTAAACACAACTCCTGCAGCTAAAGCAGAGAGGTTTAGATTGCAGGATCTCTCAAGTTTGTCCCAGATCTAAAATTTTATGAGACCTATGTGGCTCTAAACAGCCCTAACTTCCCTAGGCTGCTGCTTTTCTTACTTTGTGTCTGTGCCATCCAATAGGAAAGCCACCAGCCACATGTGGCTACTGAAAGACTGAGTTGTGTGTGGTGCAGTGGAGATGTGTTGTAGGTATGAAATATATACTGTATTTACTGGGTCACTAAAAACAGCATCTATCACTGTGTTTTTTATTTGTATTGTATAATGGTATGTTATATTTTGATAGAATATACTATTAACTTAATTTTAACATAGCTTCTAGAAAATATTAGATTATTAATCTATTTCTACTTCTATTGGAGAGTGCTACCCTAGATAAAATAAAAAAATATACATATGTGCTTGTATATGTACTAATGGCTATAATGTGTCATAATTAAACTGCAGGTTTTTGCCTTGAAAATAACTTAAAACACCATCCAAAAAATATAAAATATCATGGACACAGACAACAGAGTGGTGATGACTAGGAAGAAGGGCAGGTGAGAGGATGAGGAGGATGTAGGGGGATAAATGGTGATGGAAAAGACTTGACTTGGGCTTGAACATCCAATACAGTGTGCAGGTGATGTGTTATGGAATTGTGCACCTGAAACATGTATATTTTTGTTAATCAGTGTCATCCTAATAAATTCAATAAAAAGGAAAAAAATCTGACCTAACTCCCTGACCTTGGCCCACTCAGGTACTATTATTCCTATTTCCTAGATGAAGCTGTAACAGATCAGCTGAATTGTTCCAAATCAGAAGCTTGTAAAACATACTTTAGTGACTGCAACCCCAGTCTCCAACTATGGTGTACTTCTGAAATGTCACTGCACAAACTCACTTTAAATTATGTACATAACAGATTCTATATGCATGCTGGTAGAGTGCCATCTTATGCTTAAAATACCTTTGTCAATTTTAAAGAATATTCTTTGATTCTAGCATGACTGAATTGAGTTCTGAAATTACTATAACCTGAACGAATTTGTCAAGGTCTGAGGCTGCATTCCATATGGCACTTTTTCTTCCTGGAATTCTGAGCAATTGAGGCAGGGGAGAGAGAGAGCGCAAAGAGGAGAGAAGGGTAAAACTCACCCTGGGTTCCCGGACATGGATATTGATCATGGGGAATTAGCAGAGAAGAGGGACACCCACTGCTCCTCGATGACCCCCTTTCTGGAATCCTCAGTCTGCAGTTGGCATCTGATCCCAGAAGGCTCTCAGTTATGTGAGACAGGACGTTAGTTCCACGAGCCCCTCTGCCACTTGACATTCCTTACTCATTTCTTCTTCTGTTTCCCCTCCCAGTTTACATTCAGCCGCATTGTCCAGCACAGTGTATTAACAGCTCTGCCTGAGATGAAATAAAACAGTTTAAGAATCTACAATAAAAATGCATAATGATACTCAAATAATAAAATGCACATTTTGGCATACCCAAAATTTAACTACAGACTGCCTGTAATTATATAATTCCCAAGGAGAAAATAAAGTTCAAAGATTACTCCCTATTTTACTTTAAGTCCAAATATATTAAAGTCTGCAGGTGTTAAAGTCCCAAATCAAATTGTCTTGCTTATGTGAGTTAAAATGTTAAGAAGCTAAAGTCCAAAATTAACTCTCTTCCACTTTTTATTCTTCTTGGTCTCTGCTGGAGTGTTGTCAAGCCTGAGTATGTTGGGGTTCCTTCAGCAACCACCACCGGGCTCTTTCTCCCCAGGATGGTGTTCCCAGTAGTTGAATTAATTTAAGATCAAGTGCTCAGTAATCTCTCTTTTATCTTGTGCTAGGAGTGAAATGTGCACTCATGAATATCAGACTACTGGCTCCATATTTACCAAACTTAGTGACCAATGTCCAATTCTTAAGATAGCCATCACAATCTTCCTTATCCCTTCATCTACCCATGGACACCTAGTTGCTCCTATATCTTAACTATTATAAACAGGGCTGCAATGATCTTGGGGGTCATATCTCTTTTAGAATTAGTGTTTTTGTTCTCTTTGGATAAATATCCAGAAGTGGAATTGCTAGTTCATGTATTTCTATTTTTAATTTTTTTGTGGAAAATTATATTGTTTTCTACACCGGCTGTACCAATTTACAATCCACCAAGAGTACACAGAGTTCCTTCACATCCTCGCCAACACTTGCTAGTTGCTGACTTTTTGACAATAGCCATTCTGACTGGTGTGAGTTAGTATCTCATCGTGGTTTTGATTCACATTTCCTTGACGAAATGAAATATTACTCAGCAATAAAAAAGAATGAAATTGTTCTACTGAGGACAACATGGTTGGACCTAGAGTATATTATGCTAAGTAAAATAAATCAGGCAGAGAAACACAAATCCCATATGATTCATTTATGCGTTGAATCTAAAGTAACAAACCAAATAAAAAGTAAGATAAAAGAAAATGTCACGTAGATACAGAGAGCAAACTAATGGTTGCCAGAGTGGGGGGCGGGGCTGGGAGAATATAAAAGGACAAACTTTCAGTTATGAAATAAATAAGCCAGAAGGAGGTAATGTACAGCACAACGAATATAGTCAATGATACTGTAATAACTTTGCATGGTGGAAAATGGTCACTAGACTCATTGTGCTCATCACATTGCAAGGTATATAAATGTTGAATCACTATTTTACACACCTGAAGCTAATACAATATTTTTATGTCAACTACACATTAAAAATAAAAACTATCCAGAGAAAACTGTGTTCCTAGAGTGTGCATTTAGCATTGACATAAAAGAGCAAGGCCTGGGTTTAGAATAATCCTTTCCCCTTTGGTTGAATCATTGTGAATTATTTTAGAGCCTTAGTGGTAACTGAATAAAAATGGATAGATGAAAGAAGGAAAAAGTTTTTTTGCTCTTGTTTTTCCTGGGATATTGTTAATTCTATACTAGTCGTCCAAAGTCTACAACAAATACACTTGAGCTCACCTGATATAATCCTCAACAGGTGGTTAATTTTGGTTCTGTCCATTAGCCATTCCTCAGGGCAGGAGATGAGTTGGGGAAGGGTCCACTTATGCATAACATTTTTAATTCCATTTTCTATTTTGAGTCTCATGTTGCTGGTGCCTCAGAACCAAAATGAGGACAAGTTCTTTGTAATTATATATAATGTGCCACTTTAGTGAGCCCAGGCATTTTTTAGTTTTAATGGAATTGTCATTTACAACCTACTTAAGCCTGGCCTGGACACTTCAAGGTATAACTTTATTAGCTCATTTTTGTATGCCCAGCACTCAGCTGCATTTAAGTTTTTAAAAAAAGCAAAGCTTGCATTTAGAAAGATTCTTACCCATTTTCTATGTTGCTTAAGAAAAGCTTTACTCATGTAATATTCCTTGATCCTACAGAACTTCTCCTGATCTTGCTGACTTCTTAACCTGGTAGAGGAACCTACTGTCTGTCCACGTAAGCTAAATGTAGCCCATAGAGATAAGGATGCAGTAGAATGAATTCTGACATCATTTCTCTGAGTCATCTATAGCTTTGCTGAGGCCAGAGTCTCCAACGCCTCCAACATTTCTTATCTAGGATGGGTGAGTCTCCAGGGGCCAATCACAAAAGCCATGGATTTTATTAAGATCTAAGTATCCCCACATCCAGAACTCCTTCTACAGAAACAGTCATTTTCTGTAGAAAAAGCCACCTAAACCGTCAGTCAGATTACTCTGTGGCCAGCTAAAGCCTCCTGGTTAAGCTTCAGAAGTTAAAAGACATACACTTATAACAAGCTGCCCATTCTAACACACATCTTGACCAACCACCAAGTTCAAAGTGCGTGGTGCACCCATTGAAGTCCAAAGTGCGAAGACCTGGCGCATCAGAGCAATCAACCACTCCTTCAGTCTTCAGCTCTACATTTTTTCTTATTTTAATTTTTTTTATTTTTCTTAGCCCATTCATCCAATGCAAGGTTCTGTAAGCAGCCCAAGGAAAGCACCTCTCATCTCTCCCCAGGCTATGGAAAAATCAAGACATGTAACAAATAAATGGAAGATAGAAGCTAAAATATTATCTCTACTAATAATGAAAGCCAAGGGGAAAACATAGCTTATGGTGGACATATCTGTAGTCAATTCAGCCTATGCTTGGTAGACTCCAGGATTTGCTGGATTCACTCTTCTTGTCAAAGGCAACATTGGACAAGTCATGCTTACACAGGTAGGCTACCTACCCAAGTAAAAATGGGGCATGAACAATCAGAGAAGTTCTTTACCTGAGGCTGTCTCATTTCTAAGAAAGGAGGTACTTTGGGCAGTAGAGTCAGTTATTTTCAAATTAGCACTCACATGAGTCGCTTCATCTCCACTTGGAAGGAGGTTAGAGGTGGAGAAAAGACAGGGGAGCTATATTAATGAGGATTTATCTGACACAAAGGAAATGTCAGGGTAGGAAGCAGCATTACCCCAATCATAAATTTTACAAACTTGTAATATATTCATATATCCATCCAAATTTTTTCTTTCACATTCATAACTTGGATTAGTTTATTTAAATTAATACCTCTGAATAAAGGTCAAATTCCTTGACTTCATAGTCTCAGCTGTTGAAAAAAACCAACTACTTTTACAAACCTCCCACAACAATCCTTATCATACCCTAGATTTTACTCATATTGATCTACTGAATTTTTTTTTAACATTCTTACTACTATCAAGTCTGCTTATTTATATTCAAGCTGCTCCATCAGTCAGAAATACCAGTTTTCAATCTCTGAATCATCCCCATTTTACAAAGCCCAGCTAAAATTCTAGCTCTTTTAGAAAATTTTCTTTAAAATATGGATTAGCCAAGTAGAACGCCTTCTCCTCTCTATGATTCCCATGGAATTTTGAGTCATTAGTACAGAGCTTAGTGCATTCTGCCTTGTAGCTTTGCGGTTTGTTTCCATGCCTGTGTGTCTTTCACAAACTATAGTTTTACATTCCTCAACAGCACGGCCCATGCCACTCTTCACCTCAAAGTCCACGGTGCCTCTCTGGTGCATTCAGCATTGCAGGGCTCTGATAATACACTTTGAGTTATAGTAACTGCCCCAAGCCATGACATGTGTGGAAGAGATGGAGGGGTGCCCAGGAAAAAAAGCTCCCACTTAGTCTTCTGTACCGGTCAAGTTGCTTCAGGTCCAAGGGAAGAAAATGCAGCTCAAACTGGTTTAAATAAAATATTTTGGCTTATACAACTAGGAAGCCTTTAAGTTAAAACCCCATTTCAGGCACAATTGTATTCTTGTTTCAAACATTGACATGAAGGTGTCATCTTCAATTTCTTTTCTTGACTCCATTTGTTTTTGTCTTATTTTCAGACTTTTTTTTTTTTTACTGAACAGCAATAAGAAAGCCTTACTCAACTCCAATCCCTCCTTAAACTTACAGCTCATATTTCCAAGGAGAACAAGGGCATTTTCCTTAATAAGCCAAAAGTGGACTCCAGTTCACTGGCTCTGGTTCATGTGCCTCACCTTGAACCACACACATACACTAATACCAGGGGCCAGAAACATTCCCTGTGGAGCAGGGGGATAAGAATCAGCTCCATCTGGGCTTCTTTGAACCAATGTTATTGCTAAGAAGGGAGTAATGAATGTTTCCTCAAAGAAGTCGATGCCAAGTGCACAAAACAGCACATGCCCGTAAAAGAATCAGAGAGAACTATGGCCAATCCTAGCGCTGCTGTGTACCAGCTATTGGAACTCATGCTAGGTATGAATCCTCTTTTAAACTTTTCATAAGATTTCTGTGAGGACTATATGAGACGATAAAAGAGCACCTAAGAAACATCACTTGCTCTATAAATGCTAACTCCCTCAAGAAACTTCCTGCACATATTTCTTAATGTCATACATATTTTAAATAAAATGATCCAGAAAGAAGGTGATAGGTGGAGGTAGAAGTCCCCGTGAAACACAGTATAAACCAACCATGATGTGAGCATCAGGGGCTACATCAATAAAATATTGCACTGAAATCTCTTTGGGGGAAAATATATTGTGTGACTGCATTTGAGAATAAGAGACAGAGATACCTTAATAGTGTCCTTTGCTACCAAGAAACACATTGCATCCAAGGACCTTTCATTTATTTTTCAAAACCCTGGATACTTCAAGGGAAAATGTTAACAAATGGTCCTGGCTGTATTTGCATTAAAATAGAACATCGCCTTCTCATTGCCTTACCGCATAGATGACTTCCCTCAGGTTAAATGGAAGAAGAATTCCCTCAGGTTAATTTTCTCAACACAGATGTGCTCCCACTCAATGAACAGGCACCACGGCTGTGTAAATGGAGTTTAATACAGGGGGTGGACAAAAGTAGGTTTATAGTTGTTCATATGGAAAGTAATATAATTAATAAATAATAAGAAGAATACACTCTGTTTTGCATACTCACAACGGCAAACCTACTTTTGCCCACTTTTCTGAAAGATCCATTGTGACAATGACCAAAAATATTTTTTAAATGTGTGGACTCACTTAGAAAACCAAACAATGTTGGCAGTGCAGTTCTGAATGGAATTCAAATCAGGACTTAATGTGGCCACCAGGAGCTACTGCTGTTGTTTAAGCTCATCAGCCTTGGCTCTTCTTATCCATCTACCCCCACCCTCAATTCAGCTCTGTCATACAATTCAACTATCTTTATGGCAAAAATGTCTGGGATAACTTTTCTGATTCCAATCACTAACTGAACTGATTGTTAAATTTGCAAAAACTTTAGAACCTCTTATTAAACACAACCTCCATTAAATGCTAAATTATACACATTCACAATAAAATAAATTCTATGGAAACACAACTAGTACATTTACAAAATCTGCCACTTCCTAATTATTGTTAACTGTTGAAAAATGTATATGCTCTCCCAGAAACTGCACCAAGATCTGGAGATGCTAGTGTCCTCCCTGAGAAGGTCCACAGCTTAGGTATTACGTTTCTCAAACTGGTTCAGTGCACACCAGAAATCGATTTACTCACAAGTGACAAGGCAGGAATGGATTCTATGGCCACATAGATTTGGGAAGCACTGGATTATACAAATTAAAATAAATTAAGGTGCTGTAAGACTTTTTAAAAATCTTTATAAGCTAACATGCTTTGAAGAGCTCGAAAGCAAGACTATTCTCAGTATTTTGGGACTTGGCCAAATACATGAATGATTTTTGGAGGAATATGTCTTCTAAAATTAGGATCTATAGGACACAAGTTTGGAAAATAATGCACTAATGGAATAAGACTATGGGAATAATGCACTAATGGGATAACCCATTTCGAGGACCAACCTGTGTCACTTAATCATAAACTCCTGCTCTGTGATGGCTGATAAGGGACTAGGTCATGCTTGCCTAAACTTTTCCTTTTAGTTATGTCATCTTCCTGCTAATCAAGGAAAATTGGACAGTTTCTAAAACACAGGCATGCAAGAGTCAGCCCACCATCAGAGCAAATGACTTGTTAGCAGTAGAGAAATGTTTAAAATACACCCTTGTAAGTAACCATTCAACACTTCATTATGGGACAACTATTCATTCTCTTAAGATATTTCTTGTAACAGTGCTAGTTCATCCACAATTTAGCATTGTTCAAAAGGACAGGGTGAGCAGTGAAAAAGAGTAATCTCATATAAATCAACCCAGGGACAAATTAGAGGGATGGACCCAGTAGATAAGGGGTTGGTAAGTTATAAATCCTCTGAGTTGGCTCTTGCTCTATGAGCTTTTGATTAAAATTTTCTCTCAAAAACTTACTGCAGATTACCAGTTACCTGTCGATGTCTGAGGGATACTTTATCACTAGAGGGGACTACTCTTCAAGCCTGGGAGAAAATTCAGTGGGCAGCCTTGCATTTCACTGGTGAAGAAGCAGCCTTTCAGCCTCCTGAGGGAAACCCACTGAGATATAATGCAGACCAATGGATATCACCCAGTGTCACTGATCACAGTGAATGCAATCATGTTCTTTCTGCTGATACACACATTAATGCACGCACATGCATGGACATACCAGGATTCATTTGTGTGACACAATAACTTTTCATCTTTTACCAACATTAATGTTCTGAGTTTAAGCCACAGATCATAGTAGCAGGTATCAAGCCCAATAAAACTATCACATTGTCTTCTCCTGGACATTCTCCCTCGGAAATTTCATGTAATCTTTGCAGAATTTCTCATGTTGTCACTGTGATGATTAGGATCCAATATTTTTATTTCAACCCTGAACATTCTCCTAATCTGCTGCATTGCATTTATATGCTCCTGCTGGGCAGCTCCACCTGGATAACCCATCAGTAACTCAAACTCAACATGCTGCAAATTGGATTCATTAATCTTCTCTTTCCTAAATACTCCTATGTCCATGTTTACCATTTGCAAAAGGACATAAGTTTCTTACCTCTCCCTCCGACCCAGCCACTCAAACATAGATCTTTTATTTTGCTTCTCCCATTTCTTGGACTGTTTGATGCTGTCTTCATGGTCCCATTAAAAAAAAAAAAAAGAAACTCATAAATGAAAAGCAAATTTGCCATAAGAAGACAAAGATTGGAGGTTTATTTTGATGTAGGCATTATGTTCCATGAGAACTTTTAGAACGCTAATATAAACTAGCTAATTACAAACTAGCTGCATGAAGTTGGGAAAGGAACAAACCTTTTTGTTCTTCCTTTTCATGATGAAAAGGAAAATCTTAGCCTCCAAAGTTTATGGGTAAGATTCAAAGAGATGATGTGCGTGGTCTTGCTTTGCAAATTATAAAGGCAATAAAAATGCAAATAAGTCAGCCATTTTTACTCTATAACCCTCCTAGTTCAAGCCTTGATAACTCCTTTACTTCTAGAATAGTTTTAAATTTTAACAGGCTCTCTTCCCAGACTCTGTTGGCTTCTGATCCACCAAAATCAAGCTTTCATTTATTTATTAATTCACTCAATCACTCACTTATTCATTCAAACAACATTTTAATAAAGACCTTTGTAAGGGCTCAACATTAGGCCGTGGGCTTGGAATACAGACATAACTTGAGCCTGATTACCCAAAAAATAGTGACGGCATTTTCTGCACAAAATTAACGGGAGTTAATGGGTAAAATAAGTCTCCCAGCACAGTACCTGGCATCACATAAAAGGTGTTTGCTAACTGTTGGTTGCTGTCCTTTTATCAGTGCTAATGGTTAAAGCCTGCATTTGCTGGCTTTCTGCCCAGTTTTCTCTAGACATTAAATACCATCTTCCTTATACAAACACTTTTTTTCTGCCTAAACAGCTAAATCTCTATGATACATGCTCATACCTAGGCATAACCATTGTGTCCCCATGGATTTCAATATTGAATGAATAGACATTTAATGAATAAAATGTCCTCAATATCATACTGATGTGAAAATAAATCATTTTAAAGCTATTTAAAAACCCTTAAGGCAATAAGCTATCAGGGCATGAAGAGGCACCTGGCGTTCATATCAACATCCACAAAATAGAATAATCCCCCTTCCACCTTCCTTCTTTCCAGGGCACTTAAAATTTTCCAGCTAGTCATTTGCATTTCTTTTGAATTCTCAACTGGTTTTCAAAAATAGCTCTTTCATAGAAAGCAAATTAATCAACAGACTTGCAGTTCTCACTGGGAGCAACATCACAAGGAACTCCTGCGCTCATGAGCTCACCAGTGCGGTATCCTCACTCTCTCTCCCTCTCTCTCTCTTTCTGTCTCTCTGTCTCTGTCTCTGTCTCTCTCTCTCACTCACACACACACACACACACACACACACACACATTCACTTGTGTATATGTTCTCCTCTCTCTCCATGTATTCAAACAATTGCCCGAGACACCTCTATTGGTAATGAGTCACTCTGCAACTACATAACGAAGATAGAAAAGTATTTGGATAAATCACTCTTGTATTCCTCACATTTGATTACTACAAGCCCACTTCTGTGGTTTCCCACATTTGGTTCTAGAAATGTATGCCAGAATAACCGTTATACTAGTACTAATTTATAACAAATCTGCTCCGCAGGCCCCAGTATGCACTTTTGTTATAGGAGTAAAACACGTGACTATTGTGCTGTACACCTGGAACTAACACAAAACAACATTGAATGTAAATGCTAATTAAAAATAAAATTAAAACATAAAATTGCTGATAATCAGCTGGTTTTGATGAAGAATAAGAGAAATTTTTATGCCTTAACCTAAAAGAGCACATGCCACAGCTTTACAACTGTTTGTTCCCCTTTTCAACACTGGGCTGAATGATCTTCAGGACAGAGGTTTTGTCTTATTCTCTTTCAGATGCAACACCCCAAGCACAGTGGTAGACCCCTCATTGGTGCTCACAGTGCTTGTAGGTAGGAAGTTAACTCTCTCTTACAAAGTATTCCTGTGAATTATGCTGAGTGATTGGCAGACACTCTTTGGGAAGGATGAGCAGGGACTGTTACAAAGGATAACTGAGTTACTAATGAGACAAGTTTTGGGTCAATAGACCAGCTTCAGAATTACAGCTCTAATTATAGCCAATTCCAAGATTTATTTATTTATTTTTAAAGATTTTATTTATTTTATTTTTAGACAGATGGGAAGGGAGGGAGAAAGAGAGGGAAAGAAACATCAGTGTGTGGTTGCCTCTTACTTGGACCCCACTGGGGATCTGGCCCGCAACCCAGGCACGTGCCCTGACTGGGAATCGAACTGGCGACCCTCTGGTTCGCAGCCCGCGCTCAATCCACTGAGCTACACCAGCCAGGGACTAGTTTGTTTAATCCTATCATGAAATCACAATTCTCTTACCTTTCAGATACAATTAATACATTATCAGACATTTACTGAGTATTTAAATCTGCATAGATCATCTTGCAGTTTGCCTACATTACCTTATGCAGTAATTAAACCGACCTGATGAGTGAGAAATCATGGCTAATTCCATTTTACAGATGTGAAGTTGAGTCCAACACCATTTAGCTAGCAGATAGCGGGGCTGGATTGGAGCAAGGTTTGCACAGCTTTAGAGTCAGATACCAAGCCCTTAATTATGGTGTTCCCCGGGGGACCCAGCAAAATGGAAATGAGGATCAAATATGAAGATAAATGCTCAAATGCTTTAGTAATGATAGATAGTAACCTTTGGTTGTATTCCTATGGTCATGCTCTATAACAGACACTACACATATTTTGTATTATTTAATCCTTAAAATAGGTCTTGAAGTTTGTAAGCTGGGGTTCAGAAAGAATCTACTTGCTCTGGTTACTCAGTTGGTAAATGAGAGTCTTAAATTTCAGTTAAAATTTTAGCAATCTAAATTATAATACAAAGGCAAACAAAAAACTTTTATATCACCTTTATCTAAAGTATGTAGCATATGGAAGCCCACAAAGCTATACTCAAAGTGTGGTCCCATTATCTCAGACAACTTAGTTTCTTTCATATTCAAATTTTCTTATCTATAAAGTGGGAATGATAAGGGCTCTGCAATTTTAAGAATTAAATGGTGTATCACACAAGAAGCCTTCTATGTCATGCACATTCAAGAAATACTTGTCAAGCTTCTCACTGCAGGGTATTCCATCCGTGAGTGGGCATATTAGCAAGGTTTCCATAGTTGGAAGGGTATTTATTATAGAGAAGCCTTTTCAGAAAATAAACAATTGGGGATGAGAGAAGGTAATGTGTTTACCAGTGATATCGGCCCTAGTTTTCTCTGGTTACAAAATAAACTTGACGTTGAACCTGTTGGAAAAGGTAGAATATCTAAAAAAATATTGGGAGTTTGAAGACTGAGCTCAACAGTCACCTTGGGAACTTGTGAATTGTTCATCTTCCAGAAATGCTGCACTTCAGGAAAGCTCAGGACCCTCATTTCACAAATGATAATGGAGACACCTGCCCTCCGTTTCGCTGCTAAAGACTTAAAGAGAGCGTGGATAGCAGTGCACACCATAGGGGGCTGTACACATGGAAGGTAGTAGACACATTCACCTCAGTCATTTCTTTGGCTTTATATAAAAGGACTTATTTCTTTCTAGACCTCTTAGAACTACATCGTTTTTGCTGTCTTGATGAGTTATGGGTGCATGCATTCTTCAGCGCCCTTTACTGTTGGACAGTTAAAGACACCTACTTTTTTGTTTCTTCTTGGATGATTTTCCCACCATTTCTATCTGGAAAGCTTTGCACATCGAGGTGCTTAAATAAAACAATTCTCCCTAGTCTGAAAAGACTTTATTTTGCACATCATGCAGAGGGGTTCTCATGGCAGCTACCCGCTATCGCTGACTTCTGCTCTTCTTTGTGGATAGGTCTTGGGCCTTCCTGGGTCCTCCTGGGCACGATAAGACCCTCCAATCCCTGTTTGTGCCCCCGCCGATGATGTGCCTCCAGTCACGGCACTCATCGCATTCTGTTCCAATAATCTGGGTTACTTTCTAACTTTTCCACTCTGCTCCCCATCCCAGAAGGCTGGCAGCGTAACCTGCCTTGCTTCCTACTGTCCTTACATCCTAGCAATGTGTGACTGACACCACATTTCAATGGAGATGTTATCAATTTGGGGAATAAATTATTCATTTATTTCCTGAATGAAATATGCCCCTCAGAGATTTATCTCCCCCAGAAGAGTTTGTCTTGCATGCATTGTACTCACTAGAGGTGGATTGAGGAGGTCTACCTACCTATCTACCTACCTACCTACCTACCTTGGAATGAGGGCTCAGAGACTGGCCGAAGCTGACATCTCCTCAAAGTCACAGTAACACAATTATGATAAAAGAGAGGTGGGAACCAGAACTCAAGCCTTTGACTTGAATCCAGGAAACTGCCTGCTATTCCAGTCATGGCAGGTGGGCACATTGGTTCCAGCCCCCTCTATATTTAGCTTCTCTTCTAATTCAGGCTCATGTTTTCAGTATGGCACCTGGCAATTTAGGTGGTATTCATTGCACATGTATTTCTAAATGTACGCACTAAATCTAAATGAATAAGATGCCTTCGTGAGTGGAAAATCTGGATTATTATGTTCTGAAAACAGATCAGCAAAGCCATTATACGCACATAAAAATACCCTTAGGGTTGTTAATATAAATAATGCGTTTTATTACCATTAAAGCAAGATTTAGACATTTAGCCTTTTCTCACATAAAAGGCTG
>VMDR010013517.1:0-24874 GCA_007922815.1 Macrotus californicus | reverse complement strand
AAAAAAAAATTAACACTGTAACTTTTCATTTTATCTGCATTTGGGTCACTTTTAGAATGGCCACATACATGATAGCAGTTGAGAGAGAGCCGTTTTGGAAAAAAAATCATATCATGACTCATGTTTGCCAAAAGATGGTGCTCATGTATCTGCTAAGACCATCTAGGCAGCTCCGGAGAGAAAAACAAGATCCTTTCAGAGAATCTGAAGTTATGAAACCGATAAGGCTGTGGGATAATGACAATATCATTGCTATTTGCCATATTGCATTTGAAATGTAAACAACTTTATTTAAAAGATGTGCTTTCCTGAAAATGTAATTTTAAAGAGCGGCCTCCCACTGAGAGTTAACACACCAAATTAAAACACTTGTGAAAGATGCAGAACTCTGCAAACATTTTGCTGTCTTTCATTCCAACCACAAAATTGGAATGAAAGTATGAGAATGACACAAAAAAAGAGGAGGTGGTGCATAATATATTAAAGGCATACGTGCTAGTTTGAAACTCAAAATGTCATTGTTTTGCTACAAAAGAAGGAAGGCTGGGTTTTCTATGTCTGCATCAGACATGTAATTCAGCATCTCCAATAACAATTATTAAGTACCTACTGTAGACCTGGCCCTATGATAAGTATTTTGCATCCAGGATTTCATTCATCCTGAAAACAGCTTTAAAAAGTAGATATTACTGCCCTGGCTGGCGTGGCTCAGTGGACTGAGTGTTTACTTGTGAACCAAACAGTTGCTGGTTCGATTCCCAGTCAGGGCACATGCCTGGGTTGTGGTGGGGGGGTGCTCAAAAGGCAGCCACACATTCATGTTTCTCTCCCTCTCTTCCTCCCTCCCTTCCCCTCTCTAAAGATAGATAAAATCTTTAAAAAATATCTTAAAAAAAGAAGTAGATATTACTTTCATCAAATCCTTCTTACAGAGTGGAAAAGTGAAGCTAGTTTAGAGAGGGCAGACATTCGGAGCCAATATTTATTTTATTTTAGTTTTTTAAAGATTTTTAAAATTTATTTTTAGAGAGAGGGGAAAGGAGAGAGAAAGAGAGGGAGAGAAACATAACGTGTGAGAGAAACAGCAATTGGTTGCCTTCCTTCCACCCTCAACAGGGGACCTGGCTCGCAACCCAGGCATGTGCCCTGACTGGGAATTGAACTGGCGACCTTTCAGCCTGCAGTCTGGCTCTCAGTCCACTGAGCCCCACCAGCCAGGGCTGGAGCTACTATTTAAACCCAAGCCATCTGATTCCAAATCTCATAGTCTTGACCACTACGCTATAAATATTTTTCTTGAAAATTTGAGTCTCAGGTTTATAGACTATCTTACTCACAGCTTCCCACATTACTGTTACTGTTAGGTGTAGTTCTAATTTTGCGTAAACATATTGGAGAGTGGGAACCATATCTACAGACCCACGTCTTTGGACAGAATGCCAAAAATGCTACCCAGCAGTGGTGTCATGTAAGACGAGTGTCTTTATCTAGAAAATCATTCTTTAGGGCTTATGTTAAGGATTGCTGTGAGAAATAGAAATAATGCACCATGTAATGTTTATATTTAGTACACACTCCATATATGTGAGTGACTATTTTCAGAACATTTCTAACGAAATAAGATTTCATCCTACAGATAGACTCTCTCTCAATCACCAGTGAGAAAAAAGCCAGTCCTGTGAAAACAGGAGTAAGGCAAATGTTCATCCTTTGAGTAAAATCAGGGCCTGTATTTCTAGTACAGGTCTGTTCAACTAATATTCATTAAATATAGAGCTTCAGAATTGTCCTTCTGAAGACTGTTTTCTAAGTTGCAGAATAATTCCTTGCTTAGAGATTCATAAAATGATACACTTTGAAGTTGTAATTTGTCTTAATGCATTCATAATGTGATATCATTGACGTGTTTTGTAAAGTCAATTATATAAAATAAGATGAAAGTTAGAACGATTATTCCAAATCATCAAATCCTAGCACTTTCATTACTGAGTCAAAATTATACTTTATGGTATTAATTATTTTGCATATTTCTTTACCCATAAAATTCTAGATTAGTTTATTTCCTGGGGAAAAACAGTGGCGAATATCTGAATTAAAATTTGACTGAATTTAAGTAATTATCTTAGAAATATTGACTTTACCACAAACTTTTTAAGTGAGGGCTCCATCTATATTTTAAGGTATTCAAGACTGTATATTTTGTGTTTTCACTAATATCACATTCGATTTAAACCCACCTATGCATTTCCAAATGCCTAATGATAGCTGTTTTCATTGTCATCTTTTTCAACTCTGATTTCCTAGTATAATTTACATTTGAGAGTTTCCCCTGACATAAATACATGATTGCAAATGCTCAGTCTCTCAGTGAATCGACTTTAACACATCAGCTCCTGTATTTCCTTAGTTCCATGGGTTAGCCCTTAAAAATGAAGAACAGCTGGCCTTCACCTGCTGTATAATTACACTCTCCCATGCTCCTCTCCAGGCTGAGCACCCCAATTCCCTTACCTTCTCATCCTAAGCCCTGTTTTCTAACATTTAAATGACTCCGCTGATCAACCTGGCCCTCTTCAAATGTACTCACCTCTCTGTTGTGCTAAGCAGTCATAACTCATTACATCTTGTGCAATCAGAAATAAGGCAGCTGCCCCTCCTTCTGTTCCCCACGGTATAAGAAATGGCCTCTGTAGGAGGGTGCCGCTGGCACAGTGAGTAGAGTGGTTTCCAGTTACCCTTTTTTGGGCCCACACATTTGTTATCTGCGTGTCTGTCCCATTAAAGACGTGGGCAGTGCGTGCTCTGTGCCAAGCCTGTTTTCCTCATTCATCAGACTTGGGTTGGTGTCTGCAGTGTCCCTGCCTGTGCTGATGATCCAAGATGAACAACACAGACCGGTCCACCTGGTGCTTATGTCCTAGTGGGGGAGTCAAATAATAATAGAAATAAACTGTAATCATTATGAGAAAATAAGGTATTCGTGCTCAGAAGAAATAAAGCATGGAAAAAGAAGAGAAAGTTTGGGCACAGGGCAACATCAATACGAAGTCAAGTGTGGTTATTTCTTCTCCTTATTGGTTGTGAATCTATAATCATATAATGATGATGGGGATAACAGTGAGCCATACCTTACACCAACACTGTGTGTGCATTATCTCATTAAATATTCTGCAAAGCAGAGACTGTTACTAGTCTGTTTCCTAATGTTAAGACAGAGTCTCAAAAGTGTTTGGTAACTTTCGCAAGTCAGCCAACAACTAAGTGGTAGGGCCAGGAAGCCAAGTCAGGTCTTTGTGAGTCTAGAGCCTAATTACCTAACCCTCCCGTGGTGGTGTTGAAATCAGGGTAGGAAAGGAGATTCTCTGCTTCTTCTGTAATTCTGAGAAGCAATAACCATGGAAACAAAGCCTTTGTCCACCGAAGACAAGACCCACTGTTCCTGGAAGGGTGTTTTGTGTCTATCTTTTATTACCCCAGCATTCCCCTGGGGATCTCACCCCATCACCCCACTCCAAGTAACTTGATAGAATATGCTTTTCAACTCTGACAGTACTCTGCCTGAGATTATTAAACAAGATGTTCTGTTAGGAAGTTAGGTCCACCTGCTTCTTTAAAAATAGTATCAGTCGACATGGGCGATTTGACAGAGTTCTCCTCCTTAATCCAGCTGCTTCGGGAAGCAGTGCGAGGTAATGAAGCCAACTGAAACACAGGATCAGAAGCCAAGGGCTGAAACCTCCTCAGTCTGATAAGGTCTTCGGTCTACTCAGGGTATATGAATCCCATGAGAATTGGGGTAAAAAACTTGAAGGGAAATCTAGGCTTTTGTATCTGGGTGGCGCAGACTCGTAGTGAGGCCACACACACACACACAATTCTTCACAGGTGGGAATTTTTCTTAAGTTAGGAGACTGTAGCCTGAACTAGATAGCCTCATTTTTTTTTTTACAATCACAGTGTTTGGCATAAAGCCTGTGAAGAAATGTGTTCATAAGAACCACTCTAAGGTAGTTTATCCTGTTGGCTATTGATGACCGAATTCATGAACAGTGGCAGCATCAACTTCAAGGTCAGGATGACCTGCAATCGCCTGCTCCCTGTTTTCCCATCCTGGGTTGTTGACGTCACCTGCCTTTGGCTTTCACCTCTCTCCTCTGTGAATTGTCTTCCCTGACAGATCCACCGTTCCCACAGTATTGCCTCTGCAGTCTTTCCTGTCTAGCCATTCCTCTTTCTTCCATGCATGGGATCTCCCCAGCCACCCACCGTCCCCCACACTGCAATAGACAAGCCTCATGGGAAAGCAGAGGTTCTGTCTTCTCTCTTATGTGAGGGCCTTTCAGTGAAAACTCCCCGCTCTGGCTCAGCTCCTGGTCCTGCTCCTATTCCCAGTGCAGTGACCCTCTCTGGGCGCTCTGTCTTCACTCAGGGGGTTGGCTTACTTAGGATTAGTGACCTGGCTGAGTATATGATATTCTGCTTTCTTTCTGTAGGAGACAGAGTCAGGCTCATTATATTAAAATAATATTTGCTGCTTAAAAGTTGTCACACAGAACCTTGAGCTCTTCAGGGGAAAGATACAGTGCAAATCCAATAAGGAATGAATACATTAATAATAAGAGGCTGGCCAGTGCTGTATAGAGAGATTTCTTTTCTTTTTTGAAACTCTGTAAGGCACTCTATAAATTACAATTTTTCAAAAGTGTGGCAGTCTTATTAAAAGAAAAGAGATTATTAGATATTTCCCTTTTCTCTTGAGATTAAAAGAAGAATAAATGGGTTTAAATTAAAGAAGGAGTTTGGATAAGATACAGTTTATTGCTATAGGACTATTATATTTAAGTACGTCTGGCCAGGATGAGAGCATCCTTAAAAATGAACTGATGCACAAATGGACCTCTTATAGTGCTAACCCTCCTTTCTGCCAGTTGGTTCCCATGCTATGGGAACATCTTTATGTGTTGTGTGGCCCTGTGTATAAAGAAAAGACAACTCTCTTGAATTGAGTTTTATTCCTGACTCATGAATTGAAGTAGCACTGTGATATGAGTATAGGCTTGGGTCAGAAAAACACTCAGGATATTCCAAATCCAGAATAATTTTGTGAGCTTGGACCACTTGTTTGTCCTCTCAGAACCTTACTTTCTCAATTTAAACATGGGACTATCCTACTTTTAAGCAGTTAAGGGGAAGGTAAGAGGCTTTTTTTGAGTCTTTTACTTATTAAAAATTAACCAGCTTTAAATAATCAATATCTCCAAAAGGCTTATTTTGGTGTGGCAAATTCTGCTTCCCCTCAATACAATATTTTTAAAATTACTTTATTGTTGTTCAATTACAGTTGTCTGCATTCCCCCCACTACCCCCACCCCAGCCAATCCAATACAATATTATAGCAGAAAAAAATCAACTGAAGATTTGTAAAGCATGTTGAAACAATTTCCCCCCAAAGAAGAAAAATGGTTAAGAGGGTAGCTCTGAGCAACTTTATGCTCCCTCCCCTCTCTCTTCCTCAGTTTTCTTTTCTGTATAATGAAATAATCATTTTTATAGTATTGTTATGATAATTAAATGAGTTAATAAATATAACATGCTTAGAACTAGTAATTAGAATAAGAGTAAGGACACCAGGTCATTCCTGGTTGTTTAATAGAACTTCTAGAAAGCAATAAGAGAGATAAAAAGGAAGGAAGCTTTTGTAAAGAAATAACATGACAAACTGACAGTAACCTGAGGGGAAGTGGGAGGGGATAATGGGGGGAAAAGGCAAAAGTGTTTTCAGGAACATGTATAAAGGGTACACGGACAAAGCCAAAGAGGGGTAGGATCATGGGTGGGAAGCAGGGATGGCTGGGGTCCGGGGGACTGGTGGGGGGGGAGAAATGGAGACAACTGTACTTGAACAACAGTAAAAAAATGTGGGAAAAAATGAAATAACATGAACTGTATTCTTCAGATCTAAAGTTTTCAGACTGAAAGGGCTCACTGAATATGAAGTAAACAACCAAAATAGCACAGCACAGCATGATGAAATTTCTCCAGAACAAAAAATAAAAAAGGGAAGAGATTCTGAAACTTCTTAGAAAAGGAAAACAGACCTATAAGGCTTCAATTTTAACACTGGAAGCTGAAAGGCAAAGGCAGTTTTTCGCAACCTGCAATTCTATACCCAGCTAAACTAACATCACTGTGACAGCAGGATAAGGGCATTTAAAACATGTAAGTAATGATTCCTTTTTATCTATCATAGGAGGCTTTGCTACAGCAAGATGAGAAAACAGAGAAAGAGGAACCAGAGGGATTCAGAAGACAAGGTATGGGATATAGGGCAGAGAGAAAGTCATTGTCTAAAGATGAAATGACTATTGAATATATGTCATTTCACACACATTTGAGTGTATCTTCTGAATAAATTATTAGACATGGAATTACTAGGTCAAAGGGTGTGCGAATTTTAAATAGTGACAGACTTTGTCAAATTGACCACCAGCAATGCATGTCTTTGTGATAGAGCAAAGGAATACCCTACATACTTTTAGTTTGTATTTATATTTCTGTTATTGTGAATGAGATTAAGCATACTTTCGTATGTTTATGGCCATTTGCATTTCCTTTTCTGGAAAAAAAAATGTTCAATCATGTTGAGCAATTAGTATTTTTATTGAGTGCAACCAACATCCACTATAATGGCATCAGGAATAAGACTAGCCGTGGAAACACTTACCTTGGAGGCAGGGGATATGGGAACAGCAAATAATGAAACTCCTCGGTGTGAAGGAAATAATGCTTAGTCTTCCAAGGGTGCTGTCTAGAACCATACTTAGTGTTTCAGTCTCTGATGTTACATTCTAATTATTATGGCCTCCTAAGTCATATTACCGTATTTGAAACATTTACTATTTTATCTTCTTTTCCTGGGTCAAAGGCTAGGGTTTGAAGTGTTTCGGGTTCACAGTATTTCAGTGCCATACAGACGCCCACCCCCCACAGCTGTAAACGCCCCCTTTCTGTTGGTCTCTGCTCCAGCCACACTGAATGCTCCTCTACTCCCTTTTCCCCATCATGGGCCAGGTTGTTTCCCCCTGTGGAGCTTGAGTTTGTGCTTCTCCATGTGTTAAAATGCCTGTCACTGCCTTAGTCACCTCCTCCTTATCCTGGAGACCTAGCACAGATTTCACTTCTCTTCCCAGGGCAGAATTAGAGAAGCATTTTGCATAATAAGATCTCAGTAATAATACATGTCTCTCTTATGACTTATTTCTATAACATAGAGGTTAAAACACACATTTATGGAATCACACAGATGATGGGCTTGTAACTTAGTAGACTTGAATTCGGTGTATTCAGGAGCAAGCAAGCGGCTTCATTTTCCTGAGCATCAGTTTCTGCGTTTCTTCAAAGGAGTCTCATGATGCATATGCCTACATTGTAAGGATGTAGTGAGCGTAAAGCGTGATACTGTTCCCATTGCCCGGCATGTAGTAAGCACACAGGTTGTTCAGTTTTGCCTTGGATCCAGGTTACAGGCTTTTCTGTAACCACTGTGGGGGGCCACAGCGCTGGGTGTCTTGATCCACCCTCTTTTTGTTGTTGTTTATTTGTTGGTTTCTGTGGTTGTATAGTGACGTTGGGCCATTAAAAAGGAAGATGTCAGCATGCTGCTAAGCCAAACGTAGGGTCACTCATAGTAGCTATTGATGGAGGGGCCTCCTCCAACAGGCCCTGGAAGACCAGCTCCTCGGGGGTCCATAGATTTTGTGAATGGAAATGGTGTTCTGCGTTTCTTACCCTGTCCACCTTTTCTCGTTGTCCCCTTGTTCAGACCTCTTACCTCTGTCTCCCTGAGATCACACATCACCCCTCACTCCTTCCCGTCTGGAGGGTGCAGAGCTGTGGAAGGCTCCTTGCACTCACCTCTGACTTCTCAGTCTATGGAAATGGAATCCTCTGTGGGATCTGCTCCCCTCCTTGGATTTCATTTTTCTTCTCTGGGAATAGAAAGAGTCAGCACGTGAAGCAACAGTCAACAAGGCCAACTTTCTTTCTGTTGTTTCTTTCTCCTTGGACTTTTGATACATATACTAATCTAAGATTTCCCTGGTGCAAATGGTGGAGAAATGATTAATATTGGAGAATATTGCATCTCACTGTGTGTGCTCAAACTGGTTGTGATTATACATTTTATTTATTATAAACACCTGTTCATCAGTCTGTATTCCCCCAACGAAACATAATCCACCTGAGAGCTTTGACTGTTCTTTGACATTTTTTCTATCCGAGTCCTTTACCATAGTCACACGGCCTGGCACTGCTGACTGAATGAAGATTCCGCCGAATACAATAAGTGACACTTGGAATAAGAATTTTGATGCCCCATCAGCCTTAAAATTGTTTTATTCACTTTTGTGTTATTTATTGATGTTTAAGGGATGTATGTTTGCCAACATCAAGGTAGCTTTTTAAGCGAACACAATCATTTTGATATGATTCTTTTCTTTCAATTTAAAACTTCAGTTGCAAGAGTCCCCAGGTTCAATATTGAATGTTCACCTCACAAAGCGCAGTAACATGCACCTGGAGTTTATGTGCCCTAGGATAATGCTTCTTTCGTGTGCGAACAAGTCACCTGGAGATCTCATTAAAGGGCAGATTCTGATTCACTGGGCCTGCAATTGATTCTGTGTCCCTAAGAAGCTTCCAGGTTATGCTAATTCTTCTAGTTCATGGACTGTTTTGAAGAGCAAGGCTCTGGCTAAAAGAAAAGAAAACAAAACAAAAAACAAATGCCTGATGGAATATAGAAGCGAGACAAATGGATTGCAGATTCTATTTTATGATGTCAGTATGCCTTCAAAGCCAAAAGACACCCCCCCCTCAAAAAAAGAACAATAAAAATAGGAGTACCAATGGCAAGGAGTAATATCATAAAGTCTTCAAAGACATTTACTGAAGTTATAGGCAATAATAATCACAGCATAAACAGCCCCTCTCCCTTGTAGCAACTAGTAGTTGGTGGGTAACTTTATTCATTGGTGATCATTGAAATGCTTGCTGATTATTTTTAAATTTTTTCAGACATTCTAGTAAAATTTAGACAGCTAGCTTATTGTCTAATATAATTGTTGACAAATGTCCATTAGATTTTTGTAGGAACTCCGCTTTATTCAAAATGGCAGTTGTTAAATTATAGTGATAAAACATCAAGCTCTGAAGAATCTGGTATTTGCTTAAAATGTGAATCATGCACAGTGAAACTACCATATGTAGATAAATCCTTAATTGTGCTAATGAGAACCAGCAATGTCTGTAGTATGCAAAACAAGATTTAATCTGTAATTCTACAGAAAAATCTCAACATAGATCCTGTTATGAAAATTCAATGTATCTTAAATCAGGCCCAAAAAATATTAGTTAATGTTTTTAAAAGCCAATTGCGGACAACAAATCTTTTTTATCATGCTGTCACAATTTTTATGTGTGCTCTGCAGTGGCAGAAATTAGACGATGCGAAACCATAAAGTGGCATTTTGTTTTGTATTGGAAAACATTGACAGAAGAACATCTGAGCATTTTGCTGCTTAAAATTTGAGCTAATTTCATAGGAATTAAGAAAAGTTAATAAGCTTAAATGTCTCATAGAAGTTTTTCAACAGATCATGAAACAAATGTCTCCTCTGGTATAAAAAGATAATTTCCAATAATGTTTAATGAATTGAAGAAAACTTATATTGTACTGTTTTCTCCAGCAAGGAGGTTGCAGAATTTCCAGGCAGCCATGCTTGCTGTGTTCCCTCAGCAGTTCCTGTGCTTTCCCTTGTTGCTAATTCCTCTGGCAACAAAGCAGCAGATTTGCTCAATTGCGTGCCTGTACCTGTCACTTCAGAACATGCGACATAGACACACAAATACATATACACAGGCACCAAAGTTATTATTTTAGATGTAAATTATTGAATAAATTTGAGTTAAAGGGAGCCAGGCATTAAGCATATTCTATCTGTTGCTTCAGATTCTACTGATTCACATTTTTTTCCAAGTAGTTTTTTATCAATGGGACATTTGGGGGCTTGTTTTTAGCGTTTTTTATTACTTAAATATTTTTGTTTACTATTGCATTCAAGTCCACTATATCTATATTAAGGCTTCACTTTTCTGAAGGACTTCACTTACCCAGAATTGACTTGAGGCATGAGGTTAACAACAATTTTTTAAAAGTCTTAGAACAGCAAACACACAAGTCTCGATGTCACATAATTTACTTATCAGAAAGTCCTCTTATTTCTCCCTCCGAAGTCTCTTTGTTTAGGTGCTCTCCGAGTGACATCAGTCTTCTGGCTTCAGAAGCTGAAGAAGAGTACAGGCAGCACATTTGAAGAAACTTGGGGTTGGGCGATGTCCTAAGAACAGGCACACTGACAATAAGTGACAAAAAGCCATCACTTAGGACAAAGCAGAAAAGAAGTAAGTTTAAAAATGATTGTAAAAAAAATGCAAGAAAGCACTTGAGTAGACCTCAAAAGCACTTCCGTAGCAGCGGTTCTAAATGATCATACATCAGAAAGGCAGCCAAGTTGAGGTCAATATGGTCTGCTTAAGGAGCTAGGTGGTCATAATTTAGAAATAAAAACATGCTTTGAATTGTTTTAGGGATCAAGGATATATTCTTATCTGGAAGCAAGTCTTCTCTAGTGAGGTCAGAGGAGTCTAACGGCCCTGTGCTGTTGTTGGAAGGATAGTGTGGGAAACCTACAGTTGCATAAGCTGCGGTCCTTGAGGTGTTGGCAGTCTAGGGGGACTTGTGAAGATAGTAGCGTGATATCTGCAACTACAAGTGTACGCATGGCATGTCTTTAAAATAGAGGGGGCAATGATCAAATCAGTGAGAGGACTTGATAAAGGAGAGATTATTAGACTCGATCTTGAATGAGTAATAGACACTCACCAGGGAACAAAGGAAAATAGACATGGAGGGCTTATTAACAGTTTATATACATTTGCCCTATTGATTTCCTTTGTTCATTGGGTCAATTATCTATCATCCCGAGGATAATAAGGGCTATTACAGCAGCAGGAAACAAAAGAGAGATTATCCCGTAAATGGTAGTTCAAGCCTGAATATTTCCCATCCATCCCTCTGTCCACCCATCGATCCACACACCCACACTCATCCGTCCATGCATCCACCTGCCCATCCATCCACCCGCCACTCATTCATCTATCCATCCATCATGTGCCCACTTTGAAAGAAACATTACTGCAGCTAGATTGATTTAGTTGGTGTTGCTCAGGTATGTAGTTGGGATAAAAAGCCAGTAAGTTACATTGCTGGAGAAGGCTAGAACCTCCCCAATGTGATAGGTCAAGATCTGGAGTTAACAGTGGAGGAATATATGCTTAGTACAAGAGACTGCTGGCTTTCATCCTAGCCATAGGCTGTGATTTCCCTCCTTCCCTCAAAATTTATATGTTGGAGCTTAATTTCCAACATGAAGGTCTAAGGAGGTGGGATTTTGAGAGGTGTAGATCATGAAGACAGAGCCTTCATGATGGGGTTGGTGTGCTTATTAAAGAGACCCCATAGAGACCACTCTCTCGTTCCACCATGTAGGTGAGGACACAGTGAGAAGTCGGCAGTCTGCAGCCCTGAAGAGGGCCCTGCCCAACCACGCTGGCCCCTTAACTTCAGCCTTCCAGCCTCCAGAACAGGGGGAAGTAAATTTCTGTTGTTCAAGACACTGGATGCCAGCATATTGTCACAGCAGCTCAGACAGACTAAGACCTCACTCAAGTGTCCCTCTCCCCGTGATGGCCAAAGCCACTAAAAGCCTCGATCAGTGAGTGGGCAATGAAAGTTCCCCTCCAGACAATTGTATGTGTTTGAGGAGGCTCATCTGAGCATTAACGGAGTATTTAAATTCCTTAATTCTGCTCAACGTGCTGTCTCTTGTGCTCTCAGTCTACCCCATTTCAACTAGAGGTTTAAATTAAGCTGGGTAACATACTAGCATCACCATGGTGACCAGCCCCCAAATTTGCTGACTGAAGCCTTCTGCAAGGCTTGGGATCCGGGATAGCCACAACTGGGAAAGCAGCATCTGAAGAAGAGGCTGAAAGAAATGTCGAGGGGATAATTGTGGGATAGCTGCTAGCTTTAAAGACTGTCATCCCTGGGTCAACTCTAGCAGTCTGTGGGATGAAGCATTTCTGACTGAGGTCTGCATAGGCATCTTTCCCTGTGAAGCCTGCTGCCGGAGGCCTGTTGCGGAGGGAGATAGCTTCAGGTCTTTAAATGCTGGGATAAATAAAGACGTGTGACAGTCTGGCTTTTTTGTTTAGACCTTGGCTCTCATGCCTCACCAAAAGATAATGGGAAAGTAATGTGGCTGAACAAAGATGATTTCCATTAAAGACCAGTCGGAACTCACAATAGCAATAGAGCATCTCCAATCGCTGCAGTGGAGATTCGAGATAACTACACATCGTCAAGGAAGCAGCCTTTCTGATGTTTGGCTGTGACTGTGGGGCATGAGTTGTCTCTCTGTAGGTGACTTGGCTCTTCAATGTTCATAGTAAAAATAGTTCTCTGTTCTTCTCTGAAACAAATGGATGCAGTCAGAGGTCTGTGATTGCATCTAAAACTAGAGACATTAGACCCTTTGGTTGGATACTCAGAATGGCTACAGATAATGGCTGAATTCATCTAGATCCCAAAAGGCATAAAGGGTAAGAGTTATATCTTCAATGGGAAAATTATTTGTTTTCCCTTGAGAATCTATTCTGATGGACAGATGTCCTAGAAAAAGACCCAGACGGAATTTAAACTGGAGCTAAGAAGCCGTTTAGAGACGGCTAAGCTATGCCCACATTTTAAAATATATCATATGTGCTCCTAGCACTCAAAACCTTGTATGGCAAGTAATATATGCTCAATAAATCCTCTTTATACCAAACTAAATTTACCATGTCTTTGAAAGTACTGTTTCTCCAGTTAGTGTCTAAATTTTTTCATTTGGAGCCGAATTACTCGTCCCAAAATGCTTGTGTGAAGCAGACGTTGTAAGTGAACGTTTGTTGGGTTTAACTAATATGCCGAAGACAAAGAAATAAAAATTAATTTTTACTGGCAAATGTAAGATATAAAAAGATTTCTCAGATATCCAAAGAAGGGGCTATATCATATATTTAAAAAAAATTCCTAGCATTTATCACAGTCCAATATGTACTAGGTAGCCAAATCATCCTGGTCTGTGTAGGGCTTTCTTAATTTTAACCTGGAAGGCCCCACATCTTGAGAGCCCCCTCATCTCAGGCAGACTGGGCTGGTTGTCCACCCTATACCAGGAGGATTATTGAATGAAGGAATAAATAAAGGAAGATTTAGGTTTATTAATGTTGTAGATCCATTTCTCAGACTCCATGCGGTACCTGCATTCTCTCACTGTGTTTATGAGACAGGAAGTCAAATCTGAATCAGATACTCACTCTTTGTGATCATTTTTACCATGTGAGTAGACTGATGGGGGAGTCTGAGGCTGATGGGTAAAAATGGACGTCGAATAAGGGTCATCAGAAGAATTCGATGTTGATGACAATGAGCTAAGGCAGCTGGACTCACCTAGCTCACCACAGCCCAGGGAGGCTGGGACCCCTTGCAAAGCCTCCCTCATAGGCAGAGGGCTCTGGCACATTTGTGTCAATGAGTCTTTATCCCATCAGGTTGATTTCCTCTGACATAGTCTCTCTTCTGTTATGCGAATTTATTACATTTGTGCTTGTCTTGATATAGAAGTTATATCTTCAAGGGATTTGCCTATCTGTTCCTTTCTAAATCTTCCTACTATGATTAATGCATTTATATATTTATACAGCAAGTAATTCTAGCATTTCTACCTTGTGCAAGGTGCTGTCTTGGCACTAGGATACCACAGTGAACAAAATAGACAATATTTGTGTCCTGAAGGATCTTTCTAACATGGAGAAGTGGTAGTAAACGAAATAAATAAAATATGTAGTAGGTTAGACTGGGAGTGCCATGGAGAGAAATCAATCAAGAAGATGAATGGCATGCTGGGGAGAAGAGGTCAAGGAGGGTTAGTGATGTCATTTTAACTGGGTCATTAGGGAAGCCCATGCTGAGAGGAGGGCCTTTGAGTCAAGATCGAAAGAAGAGGGGACACGCTGGGAATCTAAATGGAGTGAAGTGCTCCAGGCATGGGGGACAGGAAGTGCTATCAGTTCACCCAAAAGTTCATTTGGTCTTTTCCCTAGGAGGCCTCTAGTAGCACTTAGTTGTTTCTAACCTCGCTTGAAACAATTTTGTTAGATTGTATTGTAACAGCTGTCCCATCAGCGTGCACTTAAAAATAACTTGTCAAAATTGGTAAATTTTTGTGTAGCTATTTTAATATTGAATATCAAAAAAATATGCCACATTTTTGGCATATTTATTATTTCAAGAAAGGTAAAAAAGCAACTGAAACTCAAAAAAAGATTTGTGCAGTGCACAGAGAAGGTGCTGTGACTGATAGAATGTGTCAAAAGTGGTTTGGGAAGTTTTGTGCTGGAGATTTCTCAAAGGGTGATATGGTCCACAGTCTGGTAGACCAGTTAAAGTTGATAGCGATCAAATTGAGACATGAATTAAGAACAATCAATGTTATACTCTGCGGGAGATAGCCGACATCCTCAAAATATTTAAACCAATAAAGTTACTGGTGAAAATGAAAAATGTATCTTTTATTTTATGGAAAAAACCAAAATGGACTTTTTGGCCAACCCAGTACATTCCTGGCATAGGGCCTGGCCTTTGGATCCCATAAGAACAAAAAGGTCAGTGTGTCTAGAGTAGAGTGAGCAAGGAGATGAGTAGCAGAAGATGTGATGGGAACTGGTAGTGGGTTGTAAGCAGGTGTGGAGGGTGCAAGACTCTTCTGGGCATGGAAGTCATTCGAAAGATGTCGATTTCTCTAGTCAGGGACTTGGCAGCCTTTGGACATGTGGTCTAATACACACTTTAACTGTCACTCTGGTCGCTGTGTCGATGACATATTGAGGAGATGCTAGAGTCAGGAAGACCGGTCCAGAGGGTATTGAAACAATCCCAGCATGAGAAATTTATTCCTTGGAAATGATCGGAGTGAGTAGAGGTTGTAACAGATTTGGGTTATAGGGCTACTTGGGTTTGTTGAGAGATTGGAGGTAAAATATAAATAAAAGGAAGAGGAAGTGTTGATTGCAAGGTCCTTGGCCTGGGCAACTGGGAAAAATGGACTGTGTGCTAATCACGTGTACCCCAAGTACAGCATATACTGTAACAGTGATTTCTCACAAGCTGGTTCCGTATCTTCCCTTTCCATGTTGAAATGTTCAGTAATGGGCCTGGCTGGTGCGGCTCAGTGTGTTGAGTGCCGGCCTGCAAACCAAGGAGTTGCTGGTTCACTCCCCAGTCAGGGCACATGCCTGGGTTGCGGGCCAGGTCTCTAGTGGGGTGGGGGCGAGGTGAGAGGCAACCACACATTGATGTTTCTCTCCCTATCTTTCTCCCTCCTTTCCCTTCTGTCTAAAAATAAATAAATAAAATCTTTAGAAAAAGAAATGTCCAGTAATGGGATTTTCCTTATTTCTGAATTCTTGTGATAGAGAGGTCATATCAATACAGACTCCAACAACTTACAAAAGCAACCGTGTATTTTGAGATAATTTATGGAAAAAAGACAACTCTTCACAGCTTTCCCACTTTCAATAACAGGAAACTTTGCTGACTGCTCCCTTTAGTTGCAGACTGTACCCGATAGTGTTAGCCATAGAGTTCTGTTAAGCCTGGCTGACAGAATATTTTATTCTTCCAGGTTCAGCCATCAATCATTTCACACTGGCTTTGTAATTTTATGTTTCCAAACACATCCTCAGGATTAGCTCTGTGATTTGTTGATTGTGTGGAACTTCACTTGTAAAAATAATGTTGGTTGAAAAAAAAAGAGCAAAAAACACAAACCTCTACAATCCATGTCGCACACAATGTGTTCAAAGTTCAGAAAATATTCTCATTACCGGTGAACTGGACAACATAATTGCCTCTGAGGAGGGATTAGCCATGCAGTTTGCTCCCCCACCCCCATCATCACCCACATAAGTACTGTATTGGGTTAATGTGATGACAAATGGGACACCGAAGAGGTACTCACCCTCAGAAAGATAATTGAGTAATGGCCAATGGAGCTTTCTGTTACATAAATAGTTCACCCTATTTGAGAGCCGCTTATTTAGATTTAACTCCTAAAAGACCATACATATCACTTTTATGTAAGACTGTTGACCTTGGTGAAGTTTTCTAGGGATTTAAAACTTACACCATAAAGCCGATCTTTTCTGTTCTGAAAAATGAAAACGGATTTCCATTAGACATCTTGTAAATTGAAGTCATTGCCTGTAATGGGAGATAAAGATGAATTCCGACTCCTCGGAAAGTGAAGTAGGATGATGTATTTTTAAAGGTGTGAAAGTGTGCATTGTAGCCTGAGAGACACCACGCCATAAACAGATTCTTTCTTAAAATAGGGGCCAACTGTTTCTTAGGACAGAATTTTAAGTAGCAATAAAATGAAATATGAAAGACCTGTAAACTATGAAACATAGGGCACAGAATGGTGAATCCCATTCCCATAACTTACGAAAGGAAATTTTCTTGTAAGTTGTCTCTAACACATGAACTCATTTGTTGGGTAAATATATGTTGTTAATTTTCCTTACTTAACAAGTTTGATGACTACAAATACCTGAAAACGATCAATTAATCTCCTTTAGGGTCTTCACAAGCAGACAGTTCAGATCCTCAGTGAGATTATTTATGACATGATTCGATTGTGACCCAGGAGACTAGATGGTATTGGTTTGCTTATTGTGTGTTTAATTTCCTTGTTTTCAGGGTGTTACAAACTGAATTCAGTGGTGGACCCCTGATCTAAAAAAGGAAGCACTCGGTCCATGTTGGTTTTGAGTGATGTGTATCTGTTGATGCCAACACAACAGACTGCTTGTTGCCCTTGGTCTTTCTTATTGTTTTAGCATCAAGTAAACATCTTATACGCCAAGTTTCTGGCATTCACCAATGGAGCCTCTAGAACTTGTCTCCAAATCTTTGATGTGTCTTAGAGCCCCTTGGCATTCTCAGAAAGGCTATGGACTCTGTTTCAGAGTAAATTTTATTTTTAAGGCAAAAGATTTATGTGAACTGAAGAGAAACCAGAGTATATAGAACAGTGTGTGTGTGTGTGTGTGTGTGTGTGTGTGTGTGTGTGTGTGTGTGATGTATAGGATAAAGTATGTAAAAACAGACCCTTTGGGACCCCACATTGGAATCATCTATTGTCTTAGTCTGCTCAGGTTGCTGTAACAGAACACTATAGATTGAATTTCTTATAAGCAGCAGAAATTTACTTCTCACAGGTCTGGGGGCTGCAAAGTCCAAGACTGAGGTGCCTGCAGATTCTGTGTCTGCTGGGAACCTGCTTCCATGTTCATAGATTCAGTCTTCTGTAAGAGCAATAATCACCCATGCACACTCCACCCTGATGACCTAACCATCCTCAAAAGCCTCCCTTCCTGATTGCATCACAAGGAGGGAGGTAAGATTTCAATACATGAATTTGGGGGAGGGCACAAACAGTCCATAGCATCTGCTTTAGCACAGTATGCAAAAATTAGAGCCGGGCATTAAATCTGAGGGTCAGTGGTCACTAGAAAGAACACCTTTCTTTCTATGTCATCCTTGCTGAGAATAATAACCAATCGTGGTATAACTTTTCTGTAAGTTCAAAGGGAGATTATAATGTTTTGGCATATACTTAGGGGTAGGGAGTGATAACAGAGGTGAACAAGGACATCATTTTTGTCTGTGAAATCATCATTGGACTCTTGAAGGTAAAACGCATGGCCTCCTGCATCCTTGTTGATTTGTGTCCACCCCCTGGAAAACTTTCCCACAGTGTAAGGCTGTGTAGCTCAGCCTTAACAATACTAAAACTGGGAAAGATTCTGCATAGGTGCAGTCATTGGTTTGCTATGTAGATTGTATCAAGCTAACGGAAGTTTGCTTCTGGAATTTTATAAGGTTTGGATAGATTTGATTGATAAACCACCTACTGCTGGGAGTAGTAATGTCAGTTTAAATAACTGTGCATGTAAAGCGCCAAAATGGAAGGAGATTTAGGAAAAATTCAGGTAGATTAGTCCTAGCTTGTTATCTTTGGGCTCTGAAATGAGGTGCCTGGATTCTCACCTCATTTCAGAGCCCCAAAAATAACTCACCTTTTGCTCCTATTTTGGTTTCATCCCTGGACTGTCGGCTTCTGATTCTCTCCACCACCGTGCTACTTTTCCACGGGTGTTTCACTCCATGCAGACTCGCTGTGCTAACATAGTTGTTTCCGCATCTGCTCACTCTCTTATTGAACTGAATATCCCCTCAGTACTAACATAAGCTGTCGTTAGACACAATTCCAAGTGAATAACAGCAAACAAAAAAAATATTACATACTACAGTCTGGACCTCGACAGCAGAAGTTATAAATCTGATTATGTGATATGAACCTCGTCCACGTAAATATTCAAGCAAATTTTACTCTTGGAAGAGAACCGTTATGAGAATCCTTCAAAGAAAAAAATAAAAAAGCAACTCAAGTAATGGTCCTCTGTGATTTTCTTTTGGTGGAAAACATTTTACAGGGGAACATAAGTTTGGATGAATGTCTTGAAGGCTAAGTCCCTCATTCCGACCTTCGTTGGCTCCTGTGTGTAGTTTACCCTGGCAGATCACAATGTAAATGGGCAAACTAATGATGACAGATGGGCAGGGGGGCAACCACGCCAAGATTCCAGGCTGCTCCCTGCACTTCAATAGCTAACAAGGAATTTTTTGCTCAAGAAATGCATGTGACAGTGTTGGACACTAGCCTGTGTGTTTGAGTTGGCTAGTCCCATTGAACTTAAAAATATATAAATTGACAAAACTTGGACGTGCATGTATAATACATCCAAGTCTGTCAGATGGGTAACAGCTTCAGAATAATCTCGAATAATTGAAGAAGAGGCATCCAGTGATGTCACAAACACAGGCACTTCTTAACTTCTCCTTGATGGAGATTTGCAAGTTGTGCCAACAGGAGTCTGAGACCAGGTGTATCGTTTGTCAAGGGAATCAAAGAGAAGCAGATACAAAGCTGAATCCCACCATGAGAATCAATTCAGGAGGTCCTACTTTATTATATTTTTCCTCTGGGGTATCTAACAAAAGTCAAAGAAGTTTTTGTAATGCTCCTACCCATGGACCATGGCTGGGGGTGGATTTCCTATCATTTACATAAAATATGAAATTATAGAAGTTGTATTTTTCATTTTTTAAAATGAACTTGCTGCTCCAATATAATTACTTTCACAGGCAAGATCTCCATAATCAGAAAATAGAACATAAATGAAGATAGCCGAAAAAGCATTGCTGTGGTAGAAAGAAAAAATCATTCAGAAGAAGCATAAAAAATTAACTCATAGAAAATGTATGTCATGACACTGGCTAAGTTAGCTGTAGGTGAAATGATTATTGTTTTCCTGAAGACAGAGTATTGTAACATTTGCTGTTCTTTTAACCATAAATGAATTTTTCTGCCTGCCTGACTTTGTAATCAGAATCTGCCAGGATGCTGTTCCCATGTAGCAACGTTTGCAGAAGCAGTAACACATGCAGGGCATCAAAGCTGATAATACAGAAAGTAGAGGCACTTGCTCCTTTACTAAAACTTTGTTGTTTAAGTGAAACACTGACTAAGATGAATTGTGCTCCTCGAACGTTGGCTTAGTCCATGCACAATTGGGCAACTTTCAATTATAGAATTCTTGAAGCTTCCCTTGAATAGGACTAGTTATTAACGTTGGCCTCACACTGAGATAAAACTGCATTTTTAATCTTAACGTACTCACGGTGCAGAAAGCCCCACTGCTGTTCGAGTTTTTTCCAGTTTCTACTGCTCAGTCTCTTTGTCAGCATCAGGAGAACTCCGGTCTTTGTGAACGCTGAGCTCGCAGTGTTAGGGGACGGTAGAAGTGCTGGCTATTTACATGGGTAGGAATTATTTCATTTAGTCCCCATCGTGATGATACCTGTGCCTCCAAAGTGCAAACTCCTTTTATTAGGATAAAGCATGCTATTATTTTTGTGTGCCAAAAAACTCATTTCTTCCTGGGAGAAGGGGGAAAAGAAGTCTAAATGATCATAATGGAGATTTAGGGAGGTGATTGAAAGTAAAAGAACTAGTTTGGAGCTGCTTCTCTGACTCAGGAATTGATCAGCGATCAATTCAGCACGGAGAATTCGTTAGGGCTCCTCAGAATGAAAATGGGATGTAAAATGGCTATGGCTCAAATGGGTAATATCTATTCTTTGTTCTCATTTGGTCAAAAATAAAGGGAAGAAGGTAATTTTCCTGTCATGTAGAATGAAGCTCTACCAAGATTAAACAAGATGAAAATAATTTTAGGTTTCGCTGCTTTTTGGGGGATTGTCATCACAAGAAACTGTTCTGTTAAAGCTTTATAAATGAATATATTTTTAAATCTGTAGGACTAAAGGAAGAGTCATTAAAAGCCCAGGTCTCTCAGGAGAACATCAGATTGAACTTTTGAAGGCTAGCAGGATCCAACAGTCCTTTTAAATAATTATTATTAGAATGTGATTCAGAGAAAAGATGAAATAAGAGAAAAATTCCTCAGATGGAAATGTACCTATATAGCACAAAGGGCTGCACTGCCACAAAAATTAACCTAGGCCTTTTATATGGGGGAAGGATTGAAAAAAAATATCTTTTTTGGAATCAAGTGCAGTTTGGAAATCAGAAACCACTGATCTTTGCAATATTCCAAAGGAGTGGGGATTGGGGTGTAGGATCTTCCCAACTGGCATTCCCATAACCTATGGGGGAGGCTCTGTATTGATTCTGGGCTATTGATCCTGGTTCTTTTTTTATTTAATTTTATATTCTTTTGAATTCCCTTGTGCATATTTCCGGAGAGTACAAAGAAATACAGAAGGCTTCAGATGCCTTGTAGACCAGTAGCAAGCAAACTGGAAAGATCGTTGTGCTGATGTAGCACAAGGGCCAGAGGTGACAACATTATCCCAAGAAGTTATATCGTTATATTCTTTTGAGGAAAGGAACCTGTTAGCCTGTTCTTGCTTCATGAAAATTCCACTTCAGACCACATTTTCACTCCAATTCTAATATTTGTAAAGCTTCTGACTTTCATGTGTTTTCTTCAGGTAGCTTCATAAACTCAAATGTTCTTTCAGAGACTATTTTGATAATTAAAATGTAGTTAGCATGCAGTATTGTCTTATTTTTAGGTGCGGGATATAATGGACATCTGTATTCCTAACAAAGGGATCACCACAAATAGTAACCCTCCATCCCCAAGCAAAGTTGCTACGCTGTTATTGACTATTTCCTGTGATTTACACTAGATTCTCCTGACTTACTTGTTTTATACCTGAGAGTTGGTATCTCTTACTCTCCTTCACCTTTTTCACCCTGCCCCCACCCCATCTCCCCTCTGGCAACCGTTTATTGTCTAGATCTGAGTTTGTTTCTGTTTTTGTTGTTGTTATTGTTTGTTTGTTCATTTATTTTGTTTTTTGGATTCCACATATAAGGGAAGTCATGTAGTATTTGTCCTTCTCTGACTCATTTCACAAAGCACAATACCCTCCAGGTCCATTCATGTTGTCACAAATGGCAAGATTTTATTTATTATGGCTGAGTAATATTCCAGTGTGTGTTTATTCCATTGTGTATGTGTGTGTGTGCATATTCTATCGTGTGTGTATATATATATATCACCTCTGCAAACTGAAATCTTTATTGACAAGTCATCATAGATCCTACCAGCCATAGCTAGTTTTAAGTATTAAATTTATAGAAACCATGATATTTTTCCAATAGTATATATGAAAATGCAACTACAAGTCTTGGAGCTAGTTCTCTGAATCCATGAGGTTTCTCAGGTATATTGTATGGTTAATTTAATTAAAAAATCACCTGTGGAACCAATTGCTCATAGTTCATTCTTGGCCAATAATCTGTCCTGAACAGCTGTGTTTTCAAAAGACGATTCAACCCAAGGAGAGGGATAGAAAAAAGAAGTACAAGAATTAATTCTCCTTTCAGTTCTTGAAAGCACGTCTTGAAAACTTAATTTAGGTACGATATTTCCCTTTGAGTCACAGCTCTTTGATCACCGCACTTGAAGGTGCTTAGCAGGAGTGCCGAGGTGGCTTTTCTTCCAGCTGTCGAGTGAGTCAGGGAGCCTCTCCGCTCCTGTTTCCTCTGATGCAGAGTGGAGTCCCTCTAACCTGGCAGTGTGTTGAAGTGATTGGAGGCACCACGGAGTGATCACACAAGGTCTGGCGCAGCTGCTCCATTTCCTCGTTTGTGCCCATACCTCACTGCTTCCTCTTCAGAGGGCTTGATCACAGTGAATAATTTAGGGACTCAATAATCATCTTCTGAATAAATGAGTGGGAGAAATCTAGATTGTATGTTATGCTCCATGTTCCACCTGGAGTTGGTTTAAAAAATTGCTAAAAGTAGCATTTCTTAGTTGTAAATCATAATTTTAGACTTACCATCTAAAAATGTGTGTTCCTGGTGTTTTTTGTACTATGTTGTAGCTCTGTTTATTCTTTGTCTTTCAAATCAATGTGGCCTATAAATCAGCACTCAGACTAACAGAAATTAATACTAAAATTAGTTGTGGTTATTCATAATTCCAAGGGCAAAGAGAAAGGAATAATTTAAAAATTTAGCAAACAGACTTTCTTAAATGGGATGTTTCCTCAACTAGGTATTATTTTCTGATGTAACATTTTATCTTTTTCTGTATGTATGAGGCAGTGATCAAGTCTTTTTTGTAATATACCAGTACCGCACATTGATTTCATGATGATATTTAACTTTATGGTTTTTATAAAGTTGGATGTCAAATAAGGCCCCTTTAGAGATAATTCTGATTAACTGTCACATTCTCTGCTACTTTCCAAGCACTGTCTTGATATGCTCATTATTTTTCTTTCTGGGAAGAGACATCCTATTGAAACCAGCAGGCCGTTTCCCACTGCGAATCCTGAACACTGCTATGCAATTAGCTCAAAGGCAGACGTTTTATAAATGTGCTAAATTGAGCCCTTTGTACTTGACCTGTTTATGATATAGTCCGTTGTACTCACTGGAACGTGCAGTCCCCCCAAAATATGATTGGTTACAAAAAAATGTTTGACGTCTTGCCTCCTTTGGCTAAGATTTCAAGGAACTGATCCATTTGTTGTTAAAATACATAGTCATGATGTTTAAAATGTCTCTGGACAATGCTTTTTGCTTTTTTCTTTCTGTGAAAATGCATGCTCTGTGTGGGAAGACATACCCCGTCCCATCAGTCAACATTATTTTAGACAGAGTGCTTTCTTCTCACTGGTGACATGAATGCCAATTACCAAGAGGAATCCAGTGTTGCTCCAGCTGCTTCCAGGTCTTATTTACACGCTTGAGTATCTGACAGACCGCTTCGAAATACACGGCTAGCAGTTGAGAAATGCTGTCCTTCCCTTCACAAGGCAAACAATTTGGATAAACACTGCATCCGAAGCTTTGGAAGTAATCCAAAGGAACACAAATGGCTCTGATATGTCTTTTTTAAAAATTATGTTCTGTGAGCAAGATGCTTTTGAAACATACACTCTCACATGAGAAGGTAGCAATTGAAACCTGTTCATGGCCCCCAAATTGCATGTTGTGTTTGCCTTTGAGAAAGCTCACATCCCGTAGTGATAACTATTTGCTCTCAGGATAGGTCTTTCACCTTCGATTGTCTGACGACCATCATCAGTGTGAGTGGTGAGGTAGATAAGTACCACATTCACTCCTTAAGTGTTTACTCTAAATCCAAGAGAAAAATGCCAAGACAGCCAGTTGAAAAGAGGAATCAGTCAAAATGGATGCCCAGTGGCCATGATGATTTTACTTGTTTGATCTAGTTTCATAGAGTTGACTGAATTGACTCTAGATTAGGGATCGAGGTTTTAGTTGGTGACCGCATTCCTGGGATAATGAAGTTCTGAGAACTTTGCTGACCCATAATACCACAGCCATGTGACAAAGGCCTAGAAAGAGACAGAGCCTGCTGGTCTCCCTGGCCTTGCCACCCGCACCAGCGTGATTGGCAGTTTGGCTCAGTACTGGGTCAGACCATCTCTAGGATGTCTCCACTGTTGTTTGCACAGACGTGGTGTTGCTGTGTGACTGGTCATACAGTGTCATTTCACAGCATATAATTTCAGGGGGCTAACAGTGAAGAAGTACTGTTCCACATTTTCTTTTTAAAAAATTGCTGAAATGTACACAGTGCTTATTGAAGTCTATGCCTTGCACCATTTGACACTCTTTGCAAAATTAACTATTCTCATGAAAACAAAATAGGTAGATGCTATTATAATTATTACTATTTTTCATTTTATGGTTGAGAAAACTGAGGCATGGAGTGGTTAACTAATTTGACCAAAGTTAAACCCCCATTAACTGCGGACGGCGTGATTCTAACCTAGACAGTTTGACTCCCGCTTTCCTAAGGATGGTTTTGGAAATGAGGCATCAGTAAACTAACATGTTGTCCATTGTACTGAGTGAGTCAGCCAGTCACAGAAGGAATGTTAGTGCATGGCTGGACTTATTTGAGGTTTCTAAAACAGTCAAATACATAAAAACAGTAGAATGGTGCTTACTAGGGCCTGCTGAGGAGGAAATGGGAGTCTCTTCAAGGGCCTAAAGTTTCAGGTATA
>VMDR010013516.1:0-24888 GCA_007922815.1 Macrotus californicus | reverse complement strand
TTCTTGTTTCTTCATTTTGATCTGGATGGATGTTTATTTTTTCCTTTTGTTCCAAATCATTACTTTGAGCCCTGGTTTCCTTCCTGTCACTGTTGGTTTCCTGAATATTTTGCTTTATTTCACTTTGGGTATCCTTCATTTGTTTTTTTCATTTTTCAACCAAGCTCAATCAGATCTATGAGCATGTTCATTACCAGGGCTTTAAACTCTCCATCAGGTAGGCTGGTGATCTCCTCCTCACTTAGTTCTCTTTCTGAGGCTTTACTCCGTTCTTTCATTTGGGCCATATTTCTTTGTCTTAGCACAGCTGATAGGTTGTAAGGGTGTGGGGGCAGGAGCAGAATATTAATTTTCTTTAATGACAGCTTCAAAATAATCCATTTTTACCAAAAAATTTTCTTGATACATTATATAATCTGTTCAAATATTGTGAAACAGGTGATTTTTAAAAACTCAATATCCAGAGTTATAAGTTACACATTGTCCCAATTATTAACTTTTTATAATAGTCACACACCAAATACTCAACTGCATTTATACATGACTCAATACAGAGTTAAGATTTATATTGTCTAATGGACCAAGAAATATTTTCAAAAATTTCAAGATTTTTTTAAACCTATTTTTAAGTTTAGAGGACAAGGCAATTTTTAAAGTATTTCTGCCCTAAACATGGTTCCTTTAAAGCCATTGTACTGGTACTAGTTATTTTATAAGATTACAGTGTTGATTCCTACAGACTTTCCTCAAATTCTCAGCCCTCTACTTCTCTGTACTATCTCTGCTTACTCGAAAATGTGCTCACTTTGCAAATATTTCTCTCACAAAGCCCAGCTTTAGAGATAGCACACATGTATCCAATAATGGTGGTTCAATTACGGTGCCCAGAGTAAGTCGTTCATTCTAGAAAGTTATAATAGAAGAATGTGCTTATGGGTCTACTTAGCAATGTACATAAGTAAGTTGCAATGCTAATTTAAAGATCAAATGGTCAGAAAGTGTAGGGTAGATTTGGTCTGTAACTAATCTGACAGAGTTTTTGCCTTTGAGCAGCTGAAGTACCCTTCTATTTCATGAAAATCGAGGTTTTAACGAGCTTTAAAAATGGATTCAGTTGACTATCTGAACATCTAATGGCTGTTTAAAATCCAAGATTTTAATTATTTAAGGGTAAATGAACCTCACTTTTATTGACTTTATTGCTCTGTAAGGGCAAATAAAATTAAAATTCAAGATAAAATGTGTTCTGTGATTTATGAATCCACAAAAGCTAGTGGATAGGCACAGATATTTGGCAGTGGGATCACTAACCACCTGGAACCCTAATCGAGTCCTGTATCTGAGGACAGAACTTCACAGCAGGCTCTGAGCTGTATACTTAAAACCTCAGTGGCAAGTCCTCATGCTTCCAAATGTCATATGTCTCCTTGGGAGTTTTCAGTTACAGAAACTACAGTTTAATTCAGAGGCAATACTCCGTATCAGCTGCTTGACTCTTCCTTGCCGTCTGCCAGATTGCAGCCCTGTAATGCAGAAGAGGGTCCAATGAGCCATCCAGAGCCTCACCCTCCTCCATATGCACATTGTGTGCAATGGACCCAACACTTGACCCAAAGCAATATATAAAGACCCAGGGTTTTCGGCTCTAAGTCAAACTTCTTGCCCCTATTCTGGCCTCTGGCCTCCAGCCTCCAGCCCATGAGCCACACTGCTGTCATTGCCCTTGTCCTCCTGGAGTACTCCTCATTCTCTGTAACTGAATCTTTCCTGGTCTGACTCTTTCTCATGTGGACCTTAGCCTGGTATTCATCTTTGTGCAGACTAAAATAACAGCCCAGATATAGTCTCTCTTTCGTCTTCAGCCCAAGTGTCCATAGTTCCTTCTGGTTGTCTACCCAGGGTAGATCTCTGTCATAAATTGGCATTCCAAGCTCAAGGCCTTAGGGCAAGTATCTTTATAAATCATCTCTAACCGTACTTCTGTATCTAGACCTCTGATACCTGAACTCCCTGTCCACTGGGTCTTGCTGTCTGGGTCCGTGATTATACAGCGCAAAGGGTATAAGGCATGTTTGAGGTCCATTTGACCAGATAAACCCTCCAGAGAGTATTCAGGAGTTGATTAAGGTGAGTTCTCCCCTCCTCTAGAAGTTTTTGCAAGAAAGAGGGAGTGACAAGAGGACATTCTGGAACAAAGACAGATAGCTCTCTAGTAGAGAACGTTACAAAGGAAGACAGACTAAGTTACATGTTCATACGGCTGGAGTATAAAAAATAGAGTGAGTCCCCATCTATATGCTATTCCACTTCAGTAAAAATGTGGTTTTCTCACTTCTCTTTCTGAAGCCTAGAGATCCTTGAGGATAAAGCCATCATTTGAGCTCTCCCTTCTGCAGAGTCTCTTTTTTTTCTGTTCATGCCGTTGTGTTAGCAGCATTAGCAAAGTGTGCGCAGTGCCGACCACAAGCCTTAAGAGCACCTACTAATGTCCTTCCGAGGGGTAGGGGTAGGGAGTGTTTAGTAAAGAACATACACGTGAGGGCAAAAGGGGGAATAAGGAAAAAGACCTCACAACCTTAATAAGTGGCCTCCAGTGGCCAAGGGGCTGACTTTTAATGGACATAAAGTTGAGAATCTTGATGTGATCAAAATGACATCATCCCATTAAAAATGTTAGGAGAGATTATAAAAGATTTTGAAATGGGGCGAAAGAAACAGGAACACTGAATACCTTTTCAATGTTGTCTAGTAAATCCTTTGGGGTGTCTGTTTCTATAGGTGATTGATTGATTGATTGATTGATTGATTTGTGTTTGACTAGGCTATTTTACCATTCTGTCAGTTGTAGAAAATTGAGAGTAATGAGAATGATTCTTGTCCTTCGAAATGCAATTATATTTTGTCTGGTAGGCATAGAATTCATTTCCACCCTTTAGAAAAGATGGTTTTCTAAAAATTTACACTACTTGGACCCTAAATTTACATTACTTTAGGTTCCACAGGATGATGAGTCTTGCATTTGTAAACAAATTTATTTTATCATTCTTGATTGTGTATATAGGTCTGTTCTTCAGATTCTCCTTTAAATGAGTTATAACATTTTAATGGTTTCCTCATTAGTTAATAAGTAAATAAAATGTTAGCATGTGTTCATTTCATATTATAAGTGGCATGATTTTATAAGTTTTAAAGATTATACTTTAGCAAAAATATGACTAAGTATCACAGTACTGCATAGGGAGAGATTGGAGTTGAAGAAGGGACTTGTGAATTCTATTTTTTTATTACATAAAAAAATTAGTCAGAGATCTGAGCATCTAATTATATCGAAACTCCAGGTAAGCAGCAGTCTCCTTAGCAGTGTCCCACCATCTCCCTAACCAGGTATGGCCACTCTTTCTTTCTTAATATCTCGCTAAGAATGTTCACTTGAAAAATAGTAAAAATTCTGTTCCAAGCAAATCTGGGAACAGAGTGGCCAGGTGTTTTTTCCACTAAACTTTATCAATATAACCAGTGCTTCTTTGCAGGGGGGTGGGGGGGGGAAACTTGATACCAACTAGATTTTTGTTAAAAACATTGTTCTGGTGAGAGTTAGTCAGGAAAGATAAAAATCAATAGACAAGGCTGAGTAGACAGAAGAATTATAGCTCATATAACGGCAATTGCCAGAGGATGGTGAGAGGGGTTGGAAAATAATCACCTTGCTACACAAAAGGAGACACTGCATATGGGCTCCCCAACGTAGTTAAATTATTGTTGCACTGCTTGCCCTTAATGGGAATATCTTCATTTGACTAAGTCAGCCATCGGGTTTAATCATAGAGGATATTGAAATACATTAGACATTAATGATTAAGTAATATTCAGCAAACTAGTCAACCATCTTATTAATTGTGCTATTTAATAATGTATACAAGATAATAAGAAAAGCTAACATCAAAGAAAGCAGAATGGTAAATAACTTAAGTCAACACAATTCCTAATATACATACTCTATTGCTGGATTTTAGCGGGCTACTCTGTACTTCATTTAATTGAATTGGCAAGAAACATGAACCACCAATGACTATAACCCATCCTATTGCTTGTTTCAGACTTTTCAGTGGGAGACAATGCATTATTGAAAAGTAAGCACTTTGTTTCTCAGAACTCCCATTTCAATGCAAAGCATGGACTTAATTGGTTTAGAGTTATAGTTCTTCAAAATTAAAAAGCATAAATCATATTTCTATATTCCACAACCAAATCCAAACATGTCCAACTGGGCAACATGGAAGAGAGAATTGAGTGTTTCAAAATGACTGGAATCAACAGGAATCTATTTAAAAAAAGTCTTAGCATAAAACAAATTAAGCTCTCAAGTTTGCTAGCTTCTCTTTATGATCATACCTATTTTAAATGCTTTTAAAGTTCCCTCTTATTGATTTACAAATCTCCAAGAAGTGGCTAATAAAGTGACAAGATGACTCTGAACATTTTAGCACCAAGAAATACAAACCTATGTGTCTCATAAGCTGTGAACCCTTTAAAAGATTGACACTCTGCTTCTCCTCCCAGCCCTGAGACAGGACAAGAAAGGGGAAGAGAGGAAATCGTGTGGAACAAGATGGGAAATAAAGGCGGGCACTTAGGGTGCCCCACACAAGGATGATGCCATTAGTGAAAACTCATAATTTGAATAGCGCTTTACAAACTGAAATGTGCTTTCACTTTTATTATCTTGTTTTGAGTTTCACAAGAAAGCAACCCAGGCACATTATTTTTCCCGCTATAGAGAAAATGACTCAATGTCGGGGAGATTCAATGGTACACGCTGCTTAGTGGAGATCTCAGGACTTGAACTGCAGTTGTCTGCTTTCAGCCTCTTTCCTGCTACACCCTTTTGCTTCCCCATCCCCTGTAGCCCCTTTTAGAACAAATTGCCATTTTGGTAAAAGGTAGAATCTTGGTAGCAACTTAAACTACACTTGGCACTCTGATAAATGATGCAGGCACTTAATTGGGATGCTTGCCAAGGAATAGAGTTAGTGCAGTGCATTTCCAACGGCTCTAAACAGCAGATGAATTGCACATCAATTTATTTAAATAGCAAGACGAGGAGCCTATTCATGGTCATTACCAGGTGCGGATTGATGCCTGCTAGCATAGATTTCCCACTGTGAAGCCCTTTAGTCGCTCCATGCGGCTTCCCCACTCCATTATGCCTGTTAAATGAATCAATCTTACCTAAATATCATTCTTAAATATTTAATGCCAAGTTACAATGCAGCCTTTTAAAATCAGTTGGTAAAATAAAAGCAAAGATTGTTCAGCAGGATGCACCCCACCTCTGCTGTCTCCACTCTTCCACATGATTACTTACTGGGGTGAGGTGTTTGCCCCCGGGGGTGGGCCAATTAAAAGGATTTATTTGCTTGTGTTACAATCTAGGCAGCAGCAAAAGGAACTGTGGTTATAAAAGAAGAGTAAGCAATTTAAGGCTTACTTTTCTGTTGAATCCATATTTGTTGTAATGCAGGGCTTGACCCAGAAAATCACTTTGAACGCTTTATCAATGTGTGCCCCTTTACAGGAATTATCCTGGGCCCTGTATGGGAGAAAGGGAGGTGTCTGTTTCTACAAAGAACTTTCCGTCCTGCTTCTCCATATGCAAATAGTTAAATTGCCGGAGTTTTAGACAACCAGCACACTCAAGCCAAATAATTGGAAATCAGCTGCGTTGTTCCTAAGAGCAGACATATGATTCCACACGAGGATATGGAACTCTGTTTTATCTTTCACTTCTGCATTTGATCTGACATTTGAATATTTGCTTTTCAAAGCCTTTCTTCTCTGTGTGCTCGTTTGCTTCTAAGGTAAGCAGCCATGTTCTAGTCTACAACCTTGCCTGTGTCTTTCCAGTGCCCTCTTGTTGTTCCAATTTCATTATTTTTCTTTTGCTTATAAATTAATGTTTGTGTAGCAGAAGGAGGCCTAGATATAAAATATGGGGAGTTTTAGCTATACAGTTTACCAAAGACCTCATTTACATGAATGGGTTACATAGTTTCTTTTCTCAAACTTTTTTCCTATGTTTCATATTAACTAAGGGATTCTGAAATAATCAAGCACCTTTTTGTTTAAAAAAATAGATGTGTGTATATATACACATATGTGTAAGAAATATATATATATATATGTATAAGATTAGTTCCATCTTCCAGAAAGAACCAAAAAATAGATTATTGAAGTAAAATCCCCCCAAAGAAGAAAGCTCACAGCCTCCACAAAGGTTTGGTTTGGGAGATGCTCAAGGTGTGTTGGGGAGTCACGACCTTCTGTGTCAGGGGTGGAATATGTCATAAAAACTGAGAAAGCTAAAGAGGTAGTTACCTGAAGTGGGCTTTGAATGGGTTACATAAAAGTTCAGGTTATTAAAAGACTGAAGGAGCAAGGAACTGTTTGCTGGATATCCACCCTGAAAGGGACAAAAGCTGTAGAAAAGGAAATGTTACCTAGGAAGAATCACAATTAAGGTCATTTTTTAAAGGCAGTTTCAAATCTTTTTATTTTTTTTTCCTCCAGGAATCCAATGGCTTTTTTCTTTTGTGTTTTTGCCTTTTGTTTTGCTTTAAGTAAACTTTTTGTTGAAATATGAGGCAGGATAGTAAAAGTTCCTTAGCAAGTGGAATAGGAAAACTGAGACAGACTAGCTGACTCAGACTGGCCTCATCGAGCACCCTGACTCACCTGCCTCCCTCTCCCTTGCATGCCCAATCCCTTAAGCATCAAGCCCTCAGGACAATGAGATTCCAATCAGTATCAAATAATCTTAGGGACAAAGCCTCTGGTCTGTTGACCACAGAGAGAGAGTTTTGTCAAGCTAGAGATGACATCCAGCTCTCAGTTGCATTTCAGCTCCAGGCTCAGAAAAGCAGCAAAATTAGATTAAGTGATGTCATGACTGCATCAGGACCAGATGCGATGACCAATGAATCCCCCACCCTAGTACCAATCAATAAGTAGAGATTATAGCCCTGATCCTGTATGCTCATTTTGATGAATCAGCATATTAATGAACACCCCTGGAAATCTGATGAATATTCTATTGAGGTCTTTCCCAGAGGACTCCCCTAAAATTACCCCCTTTAGAAAACTGATAAAAACTCGTAAGAAAAAGGACCCAGTGCATGCTCTTCCTGGAGCACGCCCATGACTTCCCTAGCTTCTCTCCTCAAGCACATATCTTTGCTTTGTTCCTGCTAAACTCTAAGGGTTTCCATGAAACTTGCAACCTGGGGAGCAGCAGGCAGCAGCAGCTTGTCCTGGGTTAATCTCCTGAACCTGTCTTTAAGAGCCCTTTTTTTCTCTGTAACTTGTTTCCTGAGTCCATGCAGCGCAGTTGACTCCCTTCTTCTGCCTCTGTGACTTTCTTTTTAAAAGGCCAAGGCAGCTCTCTGAGCAGTCCACTCAATTCTTCTCTTTGAGTGTACTTTTGCTTTGCATGCTAAATAAACTTCCTTTTGTGCTAGAGTTCCTGGCCCTTAATTCTTTTTTTTTTTCTCTGAATTCAAGAAATGAGAGCTAACATCGCCAGTAGCAAATATATGTTATGGACTGAAATGTATGTCCCCTAAACCCATAATGTTGAAGCTTTAAACCCCAATGTGACTGTATTTGGAGATGAAACCATTAAGGAGGTGATTAAGATTAAAAGAAGTCATGTTACCAGTGATGAATAAACAGGGAAACTTAATTGTCACAACACATGATTCATTCTATCCTAGGGAAAATATGACCAAAGAAGTTAAGTGATCTGTTCAAAGTTGCAAAGTATACCAGGAAGCTGGAATTCCAACTCAAATCTGTCTGACTCTAATTCTGTGCTGATAACACCACTCTGCTTTTCATAAAAATCATCAGAAGTAAGAATCTGACTTACAGGGATCTAAAAATAGAGAGCTCTTTAGACAGATGAAATCGTAAAATAGTATAAGATGGCCTTCAGAGAATAGAAAAAGGATTTTTCAAGGTGTAATTTTCAAAATGTTAAAAATATAATTCTCGTTAAAATATATAGGGACCATGTGTCAAAGATGTGTTTAACTCACCAATGATGGAACCAGCAGCATAGTAAAACTGGTTCAATGAGCATTTGCTGTCAATCAGAAAAGACGTGATAAAATATTTGATAGATTGGATTTTAAAAAATTGGTTGATGTCTGTTAGGGAATAAAACCATAATCTGTTGGTTTATAGTTTTCTACTAAAGAATGCATATAATTTACACTAGTAAAAAGTATTTGTAATTTATCAATCTTCTAACTATACAGAGTTCAAGCCCTAATCAATAGTCAATAATAAATCAAGTGAAGGTATATTTTGCTAAAGAATTAGGTAATCCTTTGGTGACCCTATTACTTAACATTCCTGAATTATATTGAAATTACATATAGTCATCCTTTTGCCTGATTTCCAAGTTTTGACAACGTCCTTAGCAGCCTCCCTTGCCTATGGCTGAAACATCGCTGGTGAGAGGCAGTATAGCATGCCTATGGACTAGAAAGAACAGTCTGAGTCCTAAACCCAAAGAAGTCGAAGTACTTGGAGAGAGCCTAAGAACCAAAAAATAGCTTGGTTTCCTGACATGGCAAAAAAAAAAAGAAAATGAGGCAAAGGGTGTGAACCAATCAAGCTAACAAGTTATTAGTTTTTATTCAGAAAGAACATATCTGATCTGATTGTGCCAATCTACATACTATAAAATTAGCAACTATAGGAAAGCGTCACTCAGTAAAAGTTGTTCTGGAAGCTAATGATATGGTCTGGGAACCTATTCTTTGATAGAATGATCACCTACTGAAAGATTTTAAGTTTCTAAAAGTGTATATAAAGCATATCTTTCAAGTACTTCTCAGAGATTTTTTACTATTATTACATGTTTTTTATCCTCACCTCAGGACATTTTTTCACTGCTTTTAGAGCCATAGAAAGGGAGAGAGACAGACAGACATCGATGTAAGAGAAAAACATCCATTGGTTGCCTTTTTTCCATGCACCCTGACCAGGGATCAAACCCACAACCTGGGTTTGTGCCCTGATCAGAAATCAAACCCATGACCTCTCTGTCCAAGGCACAACACTCCAGCCATCCGGGCCACACCACCAACACACTTCTTGGAGTTTTGGTAGCTACCTGGCAACTATGTGTTGAAGGTTATACTCCTTGATCAATACTTGACTGGTTACTCTTTGATTCCAGTTAGGTATAGATCAAAGTGCATTATTAATAAAGCATGTTGGGGCTGGAATTGAACTTCTCGTGAAAGCTGACTAGCTAAACCAAGATGTGGACCTAAACAGGACCCATGTTACCTCTTCCCGGAGATGATCCATAGAAGCAACCCCTTGCAAGGCATTAACCTATTCTAAAAGTCATTTTGGTTACCATAGAACAGAGTCAATTATATACCAGCACCTGATAAAAAGGAGTTCTGGGCATCTCAATCCTATTCTGAGGAAAATATTGCTCTTTCTATTTAGTTTTCATCTTGCTTTTCGCTTCAGAATCTGTTCTTGCCCTTAACAGTAACTGAACTTTTGATTTAACCTGTGATTCCTAAATGAGGCCCTTGGATCTGCTGGTAGATTTAACTTGCATGGTTTAAAATTGTAAAACTTAAAAGAATTGTCTTTTCCTTTTTCTTCAACTGAGATGAGATTGGAACTTTTCAAATAGACCCAAACTGTAAAGTAAGAGAAAACCCACAAAACCTTATCAAAGAATATAAAAAGTAGTCAATTTCCAGTGTGGCTTTAAATAACTTCAGCTACAAATAATATTGCTCATGGGAATTGAAGTCCTTTTTCCATTTTCTCATATATCTGGGGAACTTACCTGGAAAAATAAACCGAATCACCTTTTTTTGTCCCTCCCCTGCTCCTCTGTCTACCTCCTCTCCCTTTTCCCTAGCATGGGGTTTCAAAGAGACTACAGCGACCATTCACTTTTCTGTCCATTTCAAAGTTAATGTATTCAAAGGAAGTCACCAGAGTTACTCTCATTATTGTCCATAACTACATGTTAGAGGAAAAACAGAAATAAATGCAAACTCCACAGACCTGTAAGTAACTACTTGACTGCTATTTCAGAACTAATGTAACTCTCCATACTACCAGCGGAATTGAGCCCAATCATAGTAATTGCTTCTGAAAAGCAGACTGACAGTCAGAAGTCTATTTTAGATTTTCCATGACTCCCTATTGTCTATGAGTGTGATGTCCTCTATAACTACCAGGGAAGATGAGTACCTGGTGCTACAAGTATGCAATATAATGGCTGAGGAGTTTGAAGAGTTGAGATCACTGATCAAAATCCATTAGTGCCCTAGTAAATTCTGAACATTGATTGGCAGTAAATACAGTAGCAACTTGAAGCTTGATAGAAAAGGACACAAGCCAACCAAAAGCAGTCATACAAGACCTGATTTTGAGAGCAATATAATAGACAAATTTAGGTTTCCAGCCTGTACACACAATGTTAAAAAAAAATCCACATTCGGTCTCTTTGATCCCTGGATTGTGTGTGTGTGTGTATGTGTGTTTGTGTGTAGTCTTAGGAGGGAAGATGGACTCACTCACCTTAGAGATGAATGCATCCAATTTTACCTGCATACAAATCTTAGTTCAATTCAAAATGGTTTCCCTGTTTCTTTAACAAAATTAAGTGGGAAAAAGGGTTGAGAAAATCTGACAGGTCATCCAAGAAGAGCTGATGTTTAAAAAAGAAGATCTTCCCTTTGAAATGACCATTGTAAACTAAATTTTTTAGGGAGCCTTTAAATTTTATTTGAAAAATATGCGCTTTATCTTAAAGGAAACAAAGTCTCATGCTCTGTTCATAATTAATTTAGAATATTTGCAAAACACAGAAAGGTTTAAAAAAACCTTTTTTTGAGGAAACAATGAGTCTCATCTTTCTTGCTCTGTTGGCCACTGCTGTGTTCCTTCTCTGGCATGGCATCTGGTTCGTCTGGTCTCACACTGGAGCTTTTACCACCTGAAGGGTCCTGAGAGTTTCTATCCTGGTCACTGTTGTTTGGTTCTTCCCACACCCATATCCTTGAGTGAGTCCTCTATCATATACCGCTCTCCAAAATGTTCAGGTTGAATTTTTTTAGATATTTCTAAGCTCTGGAAAGCATTACTAAGTTAATGAAATGACAGACTCTTCCATTTCTAATACTTTTTCCTGCTACAGCAAGAACTAGTTATCTTTTTAATGGTGTCCCATTTCTCAGTAAGTTTCTCTTTTTTTTTTGCACGCATGCTAAAATGAGGGCTTGTTTTTGGTTTGGTTTGGTTTTTTAACTTAAACTTGTTCCATAGAGAACAACACCTTTTACTAGACCTGAGTATCTTCCTCCATTTTTCTTTTATCTTTCCCATAATTCTTGTGTGTATACTGCTTAGGGTTTCTTGGTATCAAACACCAAAAAGTGACACCCCAGCTTAAATAGTAGGAAGATTTTATTGAAAGAGCTTTGGAGTGCCTCACAGCACTGAAGGAAGGAATATACAACACGACCCCACTTTTGTAAAAGAAATAAGATACAACATTGTTGTGAGTAGACAGTATATAGGATAACAATTTCCTTCATTATATCTACCTATTCTCAAATTAATATGTAGTACCTGCATAGTTTTAGAGGTTTGAAAGGGAAACATCTTCCTGTCATGGGATTATGAAAAGAAAATGACCTGAGTACGTTATTCCATCACAACCATCACAAGTGTTTGTTAGCTTCTGGCTGGCGGTCCAATACTCCCCCAGGCAGAGAAGAAAGCCTTTCCCTGCGCTCCTCTGCGATGTGTCAACTCTACAGCATTTCCATCGTCTGATATCGGAATAATCTTCACTCTGTCAGGGAAATTCGTCTCTCTTCCTGCAGAAAGAACCGATACCCGCATTCTACTTCCCTGTGTTACTCTCCTGCTCCTTCTATGCAGTGCCCACGGGGACTCAGTTCCAGAGGATCTCATTCTTTCTCAAACACTGTTTTTGCTGAATTGCGAGGACAGTGGCTACTATTGACTTTCATGGGACAGGAGGGGAAATTATGACTGACTCAAAAGGAAAATAAAATTTTACAGTGGATAAAATTGGTTAGAGAAGAGCATAAAGAAGAAACAGTACTTGGATTTGATTGCAATTCAAATGTGATGGCAGGGGTAAGATATTTTCAGTCCATACTAAGGGGAAAAAAAGCGGGATATAGACAATACTTACAGCGTGATTGCAAAAATATATTTATATTACTATCTTTAATTTGAGTCACTATAAATAATTTTGATTTTTATACATTTTTCTGATCGGTGTTTCCTAGTTACTTTGTTTTTTCCTTTTCCTTAAATAAGCTTGTGTTCTGTGTATTATTTTACACATTTAAAAGGTAGAAAGGTAACTGCAGGTGGGTTACTTATTGGCAGAAAGACACCACACACACTCAAGCCTCCTGCTGCGTTTTCCTAATTTACCAGCCAAGAGCTCAGAAACAGTGGAAGAGGTAGCTGCATAGAACAGAAACAGATGCAGCCAACCTTGGCCCAGCTTTCCTCTCACCTCCGGATTCCCTACAGGGTATGCAGCTGGCTTGCGACACTTGTTGGTTACAGCTAATCCTAACAGAGCTGGGGGGAAAATAGAAAGAGGAAAATTCTTGCTGTGCCACTGACACACTTGATGTGACTCTGATCATTAGTTTGGTCCTAGGACATGATGCAGAAATCCATTTCCCCCAGTAACACTTAAACTGAGTCCAACAGCTGCCTAGAGATCTTGGTGGTCATTTATAAATGCATAGAGTATCTTTAAGCATACTGTTATTTTAGTCAATCTAAGTGTTCCATTAACCTCAGAGTATATACTCAATACTGTACGGGAGAGGATGGGGGGCAGAGATCCATGACTGCCATGCACTTCTCCATAAAATCTGCTCTTGCCTCAGATTTCGGAGGTTTTAGGCATTAGGCAAGGTTCACTATGCACAGTGAAAGCCCAGGACTCCTTCTGTCCACCATGTCTCCTGACCTCACTCTTTCCCTTCCCACCACCAGGGTTCTGTTCCTATTAGTGTTCTTCCACCCTTTCAAGGGACTCCAGCTGGGCTTTAAAACTTAGACATGCCTTTGAAAAATAGAGCAGTTCTTGTCTTATGGCCCACTCAGGTGGCAGTGGTTTACCTTCCCCTACAGATAAGTAAACAGTAGTGATTGGGGACAAGAAGTGAAGGCTGCCTGTTCAATTCAGGAAAAGAAAAAAAAAACCTCTTAAGCTAATTAATAGTGGTTAAAGAGCATTATCACTATAAGAGCATACCTCAAAAGTAATAGAGCCAATAGTGTAGCTTATAAACCTTAGTTATAGAAAAATCAGGGATAAATATAATCCCCTTTACATAAAAAGAAATATCGCTGAAATATCAGCGAATGATTTTCTTCTTTTTATCTGTTTTCTACTCTTTTCTAAGTTGCCGAATGGCTCAGTTGGCTGGAACATCATCCCATGCACAAAATTACTGTGGGTTCCATCCCACAATACCTAGTCAGAGCACATACCTGGGTTGTGGGTTTGATCCCCAGTCAGGGTGAGTATATGAGGCAACCAACTGATATTTATCTCTCACATTAATGTTTCTCTTTCTCTCTCCCTCTCTTCTTTCCTCTCTCTAAAATCAATAAACATATCCTCAGGTGAGAATAAAAAAATAAAAAGAAATATCTATGCTTTTATCTCCATATGACAAAATAGTGAATAATTTTTACCTTTTGGCCTGTCTGTGTTTTCTGTTTTTTTCTTAAATGAGCCCATATTGCTCCTGCCATTTTAAAAGTCTAAAGGTAAAATTATACCTCTGAAAGTGAATTTGATATTAACCTTGCTGTTGATTAACACTGATTATTTCTTCTTTTTTTTTAGTTACAGTTGACATTTAATATTATGTTATATTAGTTTTAGGTGTACAGTATAATGGTTAGATAATTACATAATATATAAAGTGATTCCCCCCCAATAATTCAAGTACCTACCGGGCACCATACAAAGTTATTGACTATATTCCCTATGCCGTACTTTACATCCCATGACGACTTTGTGACTACAGATTTGTCTTTCTTAATCCCTTCAGTTTTCTCACCCATCTTCCCAAACCCCCACCCCTCTGGAAAACATCAGTCTGTTCTCTGTATCTGACTCTGTTTCTGTTTTGTTTATTCATTTATATTGTTCTTTAGATTCCACAAGTAAGTGAAATCATATGGTATTGTCTGTCTCTGACTGACTTATTTCACTTAGCATAACACCTTCTAGGTCTATTCATGCTGTCCCAAATGGTAAGATTTCATTCTTTTTTATGGCTGAGTAATATTCCATTGTATATATGTATGACCACTATATTTTTATCCAATCATTTATTGACAGGCATTTGGGTTGCTTCCATATGTTGGCTATTATAAATAAGGTTGCAATGAGCATAGGGATGCATATATTCTTTTGAATATTTGGAGTTTCTTCAGATATATATCTAGAAGTAGAATCACTGGGTCATAAGGCAGTTCTATTTTTAACTTTTTTAGGACCCTCCACACTGTTTTCCACAGTGGTTGCAACAATCTGCATTCCCATCAACACTGCACAAAGATTCCCTTTTATCCACATCTTCTCCAGCACTTGTGGTTTGTGTTTTTATTGATGACAGCCAATCTGACAGGTGTGAGGTGATATCTCACTGTGGTTTTACTTTGAATATCTCTGATTATTAGTGATATTGAGCACCTTTTCACATATTTGTTGGCCATTTGTATGTCCTCTTTGGAGAAGTGTCTGTTCGGGACCCTGCCCATTTTTTAATAGGACTTCTTTTGTTGTTGAGTTATATAAGTTATATATATATATATATATATATATATATATATATATATATACACACACACACACACACACACACACACACACATATATACATATATTATAATATTTTTTAAAGATTTTATTTATTTATTTTTAGAGAGGAAAAGGGAGGGAGAAAGAGATGAGGAGAAACATTGATTGGTTGCCTCTCACATGCCCCCCAACCAGGGACCAGGCCCACATCCTAGGCATGTGCCCTACCTGGGAATTGAACAAGTGACCTTTCAATTTACAGACAGGTACTCAACCCACTTAGCCACACCAGACAGGGCACTAATCCCCTATCAAATATATCATTGGTGAATATATTCTTCCATTCAATGGGTTGTCTTTTAATTTTGTTGATGGTTTCTTTTGCTGTGCAAAAAATTTTTAGTTTGATGTAGTTACATTTGTTTACTTTTTCTTTTGTTTCCCTTGCCCAAGAAGATATATCAGAAAAAAATATTACTAAGAGAAATGTCCAAGATTTTATGGCCTATGTTTTCTTCTAGAAGGTTTATGATTTTAAGTCATATTTAAGTTTTTAATTCATTTTGAGTTTATTCTTGTACATGGCAAAAGAAGGTGGTCTAGTTTCATTTTTTGTATGTATCTGTCCAACTTTCTTAACACCATTTATTGAAGAAGCTGTTTTTACCCTATTATATGTTCTTGTCCTCTTGTTCAAATATTAATTCATCATATAGGTATGGGTTTATTTCTGGGCTCTCTATTTTGTGCCAGTAGCATGCTGCTTTGATTACTATTGCTTTAGAGTACAGTTTAATATCAGGTAGTGAGTTACTTCCAACTTTGTTCTTTTTTCTCAAGATTGCTTTGGCCATTTGGGGTCTTTTGTGATTTCATATAAATTTTTTAATTATTTGTTCTAGTTCTATGGAAAATGCCTTTGGCATTTTGATAGGAATTGCATTAAATCGATAGATTGCTTTCGGTAGAGTGGACATTTTAATGTTAATTCTTCCTATGCATGAGCACAGTATATGCTTCCATTTGTTTGCGTCTTCTATTTCTTTCTTGCATGTCTTATATTTTTCAGAGTACAGGTCTTTTACCTTCTTGATTAAATTTATTCATAGATATATTTTACTGCAATTGTAAATGGGATTGTTTTCTTAGTTCCTCTACCTATTCATTATTAGCTTATAAAGTGCAAATGATTTCTGAATATTTATTTTGAGTCCTACTTCATGTTTTCTCTTCTTTTTGCTGTTCTGATTATGTATTTTCTGTCTTCCAAATTGCTGATTCAAGTCTCTGCTTTATCCAATCTAATGTGTATTCCTTCTAGTGTATTCCCATTGCAATTATCGGTCTTTGTTGACTGGTTCTTTTTTACAGTTTCTGTGTCCTTTTCTACATATACCACCTTCTTGCTGAAGTCCTCGCTGAGTTAATCTATGCTTCCCCTAACTCCTCGACCATCCTAAAACCAGTATTTTAATCTCAGTATCTGGGCCCTGACTGATGTGGCTCAGTTGGTTGGGAGTCTTCTCTCGAAGCAAAAGATCATCAGATTATTGGTTTGATTCCCCATCAGGGCACATGCCTAGGCTGCAGCTTTGGTCCCCGGTTGGGGTGCATTTGAGAGGCAACCGATTGATGTTTCTTTCTCACATTGATGTTTCTCTGTGTCTCTTTCTCTCTCCCTTCCCCTCTCTCTAAAAATAAATATTTTTTTTAAAATCTAAAAAATATTAAAATAAAAAATAAATTCAATATCTAGTAGATTGCTTGCCTCCATTTTATTTAGTTCTTTTTCCGGAGATCTCTCCAGTTCTTCTATTTGACACGTCTCTGTGTCTTCTCATTTTGGCTGCCTCTCCATGTTTGTTTCTGTGGATTAGGTGGAGCTGCTGTATCTCCTAGTCATGGCAGGATGATCTTATGTAGTTAGTAGGTGTCCTGTGAGGCCCAGTGGTGCAATTTCCCAGGTCCCCTGATTTGAATGTTCCAGGAGTGTAACTTGTGTGAGTTGTGTGTGCCCACCTATTGTAGTGGAGCCTTGATTGCTGTTGCCACTTCAACTGATGGAATTGACCTTCAGGCTGGCCTATTGTGAGAATTTGCTATAAACACAGCATATGAGCTATAGTATTTGGGCTGACCCTATAGAGCATGATTCGCCCCAGCAGAATCCAGTGCCTTCTGAGACCTCCCTTTGGGTATGCTGCTTCTTGAGCTAAACAAATGGTGCTCTGTTGTAGTCTGAAGCCAGCCACTGGGTGAGTTGGTTCTAGAGACCCTTGTGAAGAACTCCAGTGCAGATCAATGAGAGATGCTGCCTGTGACTGGCCTGAGGCTACCTATTTGAAACTACAAAATGATCCACAGTTGGTAGCTGCCTGTGCTGGACCTGATTGCACATGAGAGGGGCCAAGGTGAAAACCGAGGCTGGCTGCTGCCAGTACCAGGCCTGGGATAGGTGAGAAAACGGCCCGAGTCACTCTGAGATCTGCCTCCACCTGCCAGCTACCAGTAAGGCTCAGCCACTGAAAGAGTCTCAGGCAGTACACCAGTCTCATGAGGCAGGATCCCAGGGAGTCACTAGAGAGGGCAAGTGATGTTCACTGGTTAATACAGATACAAACTTAATGCCGATGCTGGGCCTGAGGTCATTCAAGAAAAGCCTCAGGGTGTGCTTAAGTCAGCTTCACCCACCTGGGGCCTGTAGACATTTGCAGTGGTTGGGGTTTTAGGGAGTCACCATGGTGAAGCTAGTAGTGTTTACCGAGCTAATACAAATTAAGATTTGACTCTGCAGGGTAAGGGCTCAATACAGAACAGGTGCCACCTGTGCGCCATGCTGGGCGATGGCCTCAGCCTGAAGCCACACAACTTAGTTTCTCCCTGTGTGTCTCTGAGCTTTACTCGAATTCTTTGAGAGTTTTGAAAAAACAACTGTAACATGGGCCCAGGCTAGTTGGCCCCAAGAGAGCCTAGAGCCGTGGGTGAACTGGGTGAAGAAGGGTTTCAGGGAGTCGTCAGGGTGGAGCTAGTGTTCATCAGGCTAAAGTGGTTTCAGATTTGACTGTGTTGGGGGAGGGCTCAACACAGGAAAGATGGCGCCCTTTGTCTGCCCAGGAGGACTGACCAGCACAGGGACATTGGCGGTTGTCCCTCCCATCAAAACCACAAAGCTCAGTCTCTCATTGTATGTCTCTTGTGCCCCCTGAGCTAGTGTCCCTCCACCAGAGTCCAGAATGAGTGCCTGCAAGCAAGAGTTTGTGAGCTGGCCCTTTGGAGGACACCTGGGCTTCCAGCAGCCTTCTGTCTCACCCAGATGGATGAATCCCCACTGATTTTCACAGCCAGATGTCACATGGGCTTTTCTTCCTTGTACTGGAACCCGGGGCTGGGGAGCCCACTGTGGGACTGAGACTCCTCACTCTTCAGGGGGCACCTCTGCAGCTGAGGTAGCCCCCTGATTTTCAATTGCCACACGTGCATGCTGGGCTAGCCCATTTTGCATTTCTGCCCCTCCTCCCAGTCACAATGTAGCTTTCTTTATATCCTTAGTTATAGGATGCCCATCCAGCTGGTGTTCAGATGGTTATCCAGGTTAATTGTTCTATAATTTAGTTGTAATGTTGACGTAGTTATGGGAGGGGCTAAGTGCAGTTTCCTCCTACTCCACTACCTTGCCTAGAACTCTTAACACTGATTATTTCTAAACAGCCTTATTGATTTTATGACTCTCTTCACAGTGCTTGGAAAATATGCCTTACTTCAGGAAACGCCCGGCACTGTCTATGTGAGGAGCTCTGGGGGGTCAGCGCAAGGAATGAAGTACCCCTCTTTGCCATGTGCTCATATAAAATATCCTGTTTTTCTGTATTGAAAAAAAAAAATTCCCTAGGCTTCAGTAACCTTTACTACTAAACAGGAAGCCCTGTTCCCTTTTTCTCTTGCCTAATGCTGCAAGATCTCCTCACTCTCCTTTCAAGTATTCAATCCTCTCTGATATGCTTCTACAGTTCCCTGCAGTTACATCTGGGTTTAATTTTTTCCTAGCTTCCACATGCCCCTTTAGGTGGTCCCATTCTTTCTCTAACTGTGCAGAACCAATGCTGTTTGCTGGGTGCTGGAGGCTCATCGCATGGCAGTGCCCGACCAGAGGCATGAAGGGGAGGTGTGCCTGTTCTAAAGGAAAATGTCAATCTGATTAGCTGTGGTTAAGATTGAAAGTGAGGTGAGACCTTGCCAGATTGATACTGCGCGTCCCCAAAACTGTGCTGCTGAAAACATTCATAGATTAATGTGGGGAAAGCCAGGACACCAACAATAAGAATTTATCATCCTATTTTTATAGAGGTATTTTCATACCTCTACAAATAAAAAAAAGACATAATGATTGATACTTATTATCATTTTGATTTTCAGGATTTTCTAATTATCCTCAAATGAACATGTATTATGATGGCTTTAAAATTTTGATGGCAAAATACTACCTCTGAAACAGAGCACACTGCGTCTGGTTATCACCGTGATCACAAATAACTGTCTGTGGAACAGATCATTACGGGTGAAGTTCCACTGAGCCCAGGCTGCTGGCATGGCCGGATGCTGGGGTCATGGCAGGGGGGCCTGGGAATCCATGCCACAGGTCCCTCCTCCAGACGTCCCTTTTCCAGCTTTCAAAATGTCCAGGCTCTAAGTAACCTCCACTACAACAGTGAAATCCCAGGCTTCCTTCTATCTTTTTTTATTGTACAACAAAATCCAACTCTTTCCTGGCTTCCCATTTCCTCTTGGGTTTCCCCTCCCACTTTCCGACAGAGCCGCCACTGTTTTTCAGCGTCAGCAGGCCCTCAGGGTAGACCCAGTGCTGCCTGCCTCCTGTAAGATAGCTCTGTTTGGCCCCGGCATAAAACAAGCGTGAGTGCCTGCGAGTCTTAATAAAATTAAGTTTGGTTACAACAGAACATAAGGAACAAACAGGACCACCTTAGGAAATAATTCTAACCAGATGCACCTGAAATATAGTCATCATTCATGGATCAGCGAAAACAGCAGAACACAAACTGTGCTAGATAATGTCATGGTTTGCAAGAAGAAATATCAGCAATGCTACTTGCAATTTATGTAAAAATCAATTAATTTCTCCCTTATGATCATTTCTGTTCCCCAAGTTTCTCAAACCAACGTGTATTACTTTATCATTTTTAATACTTTAAAGGAAAGAATATTACCTGAAGCATCGCAGGTTCCCTGAAGAGGGAGGAGCTCACACAGTTTTCTACATTTCCTGTGTGGTCCATTTTATTTCACAAATGGTATGAGCTTAATGAAAGCCAGGCAGCCACGCAGAGCTGGAGCAAATGCCATCATTCCTGGCCTGGCTTTTTCCTCATGCCTAACTTCTCCATGGGACTGGGGGTCACTCTGATCAGCATTCAGAAGACATTAAAATACCTATATTAAAAATACAAGAGGTAACAAATGTTGATGAGAACGTGGAGAAGAGGAAACCCTTGACTACTGTTCGTGGGAATGTCTATTGGTGAGGCCGCTCTAGACAAACAGCGTGAAAGTTCCTAAAAAAATTGAATATAGAACTGCCATACGATCCCAGAATTCCACTCCTGGGTACATATCTGGAGGAAACAAAATCAGTACCTCAAAAGAAACAAAATCAATATATCTGCACCCCCACACTCATTGCAGCATTATCCACAGATTTATTATCATCCAAATGAGCTCTTTGAATGAATGCTGCTGTTGGGTGGACCTGCCTCTTTTCCACTCCTGGTGTCCCTCTCTGCACCCGCATCAGCCGCTCGGGGAGGGGAAGGACAATGTCTGTTCAAGGGAAAAGTGAGCTCTTGTGCTGCTGAAGTCTCTTTTCCCTTGAGGTTTTGCTAGTCTTTGGGGTATTTTTAGCTGCATTTTAAAATATAACTTTCCTATTTGAGTGAGCTCATTCTTTACTGTGTCTCATGCAGAACTGACACTATTTGCTGAGTCCTGGAGGCCTAATAAATGGGAGTGATGCGTTAGGAGCAGGAAAGGAGCCACCAATTTTAGTTTTTAAAATTCTGAAGCTGGGTTAGAGTAGGACGTAAGAGAAAGACATTACATCAATAGGGTACTTCCAAAAGTTTGCCACAGAAAAGATGTTCGTAGTTTGTCGCAAAGGGGAAAAACAGGACACAGAAATATGTACGGTGTGATCTCACTTCTGTACAAAGAGATCATTATCTTGCTGTGTCTAATGAGTGCCACAGCGAACGATTTTCTTCTTTTTATCTGTTTTCTACTCTTTTCTAAGTTGCACGTGTATAATTCTTAAAATTCAAAAGTACCAATAATATTTCCCAGACATTATTAAGGTTACAAATAAGTTATTCTAATCTGATCATCCTATCCAGTCATTTATTAGGCTCAGAGTAAGTGTACAGTTGTTCATAAGTACTTGGAGGTAAAAGGGAAGCAGCAGAGACAGCGAGGGGAAGGACAGACTAAAGTCGCGTGGGTGAGCTCTTCCCTCCAAGAGCTTGTGTTCTGAGAAACTGACGCTGTGCCTCAGAGCCTGTCTGCTGCATGCCCTTTGTTTCGGTCATTCTTTTGTCAAGTAACATGTGTTAAATAGTCTTTTGTGATGACATCGTATCCACCTTCGAGAAGCCCAAAGGACATTTAATTTTCCTCCTACTTTTCACGATAGAGCAAAACATGGCGGCGGCTTCTTCTTCTTCTTCTTCTTCTTCTTCTTCTTCTTCTTCTTCTTCTTCTTCTTCTTCTTCTTCTTCTTCTTCTTCTTCTAGGGCTCCATGTGCCAATCTCATCCTGTTTATTTTATCTACATGGTGCCATTAGATCCTGTCCAATCTGGATAGGTTTTTCAAAGTGAGTAGTCCTGGTGGAGAACCAAGACCCAGAAGAAATGAGTCCCCTTAAGACACCTGTCTTAACTGTCCCTCTTCTACACTCATCCCCTGTCTGTGGGGACAAGTAAGAGGATATTAATATTAGCAAGCAAACATTTCTGACCCATGTTACTTAACATTCCTTCTGGCTACTTCCACAAGCCCGTCAAAGCCAAGGCTAGTCTCACATCTGCTCAGGAGTTGTGGGTATGTTCTCTCCAACTAGCTTTCTCCCCTCCCCAAGATACTTGCAGATCTCAATATTCTATATACCCCTGGTATGCTCTGAGGAAAGTCCATGCTACTAAAAGTGTGGCTTCTGGACCAATTTTGTATAAATTTCATTTTTAAAAGTACCCTGAGGATTTAATATTAGAGGAAATTCATAGTGACCCTTGTAAACTAGAGTTATTTCATATTAGACAAATAATATTCCAACCCCAATTTACAAAATTGCTCCAACTGAATTGTACAGGAGGTTGGCTTAAAGCAAGATTCCCCCAGCACTGAAACCGCCAAAGGGCAATCACTGAGAGCTGCGGAAACCCGCACGGGGTGATATTGCAGAACTGCACCGAGACATGCGGAGGGATGCAGAATAAGTAAGTGATTTGCGTTATGCTCTCTGAATGTGTGCTTTTAAAGTATAATCCACACCTGCCGAGGAGCAGCTTCAGCATGTGCATTTAGTATTTATGCGTTCTACCTGCTTGCGAGAGAAGGCAGTGGAAACTGAAAATGGCAAGGGTCTATTATTCACCTCTCTCCTTCCCACTCTTTCATAACACAAAAATGTAATCCCAAAATGACATTTTCCCACACAGAATTATCTCTCAGACATCCAGCAACTTATCCGTTCTCAATCCCCAACCTAAATTGTTTCCTCACTTGTGGCATTTCATTTTCTTATTCCTTTAGAAAATAGCGGGGATGTTTTCCTCCAGAAAATAAAATACACTTCCAACCTGAAAGTTTAAATCTTCAGGAACACTCAACCCCTTTAACATAAAAAAGAATTTCAAGGAAATTTAAGACCCTTCTAGGCCATGTTGTTCGTTAGGTAACATACCACACAAGTTTCTCAGCATTTTAGATACTAAAAAAGCCACTCGAAAACTGATGTGAATTTGGGTGAATTACACATGCATGTGCCTAATGATTGTTAAAAAGGACTCAAGCTTAACTATATTTTGAACACACCACATGTAAAATTGTTGGGGCCACCAAACTATAAATCACAAGAGTGGTCAAGAACTAATTTTATGCCCCTTGGCTAACTACATAGCTCCTGCCTGTGAAGGAGTTGAAGGTGGTGGGAGTCGGAGTAGGAAATGAGAGCTGGTTTTGTGAGCACTTGCATCTACCCACGAGAGGGATGGGGTGCTTCTTTCTCTGGAGCTCGGGGAAGAAGGGCTCTCGAACTAAATAGTTCTCCCAAGGTCTGGTAGACATAGCATATTGGGATTAGACTCATGACTGAGAAATCCGAAGAGCGTCATGCTGCTTGGATTGACCTGTAGCCGTGCAGTGTCTGGAAACATTTTGAAAGTGAGTGAACTCCCATTTATAATGGGTCAAATTTTCAGGTTCCCTGTGGACCATGGGAGAGAGTGGGAGAGCATCCTACAAGTTCTGCTTTTTCCATGTGCTCGTTAATAGATGTACATAGAGTATACCTCTCCAATCACTGAGTCTTCCCGAGGCCCTCTTCCTTTGGAAATCTATCTCAAATAATCAAGGCTTCACTTTGCCTCTGACCCTTGCTTGACTGGCTGGCGGAGGCTGAATTAAGGATTGGATTGGAGTGGAGTGGAAGAGAGGAGAGAATTTGTTGGCTCTTGCTGTCCTTGCCCACCCTACTGTAAGAATGGGCACTCCCCTACAGTTCTAAAATCATGTCTTTCTGTATGTATTTTGTAACTGGAACTGAACCCAATCCTTTCTCATCTTCTTACACTGTAGTGTCAGCCACCCCCTGCTCCAGGATTTGCCTGAAGATAAGCTATGAAACTGTGAGTCTGCTCTGGTTAGTGAATCCGTCTCAAAAAAGTTTCTCCCCAAGAGCTGTCTGTTTGATACTTTCCATCCTGTTGCTTCAGAGGTGAAAGGTGCACCGAGCACTCCTCTCTGTGAACCTATTTCCTCAGCTAATTGAGCTCCTCAGACTTTTAAGATACCTTTTCAATGAAAAGCTTCTCTTTCTCCAATATTTTTTCCTCCTGTAGCAAGAACAGACACCTCTATGGTGTTCATTTCCCATTTCCCATGAATGTTTCTCTGCCATTTTCTTAATGTTAGGTGTGATTTTTTTCTTTTCCTTTTTCTTTTTTTTTCATTTCTATTTGCCTCAAGGAAATTTCATTCCTTTCTTACCACATATGAAATTAACATTTTGCCAGATAAAAGTGTCATCTTCTTTTTCTCTCTGTCCCATTGTTCTATGTATTTGTTAAGCCATATTTATTGCAAACTATAAATAGCTCTTTATATATGAAGAGAAATGGGAGATAATATTAGTAGGTTATGAAGTATTTCCCGAAATTGAAAAGAAATTGAACAAGGCTGAGGAGGGGAAAGGGCATGGGCTGCTTGGACTCTCCGCAGCAGTTGAATGCGTTTGCCCTGCTCCTCGAGGACCCCCGGTGGTAATAACTCTGTGCACAAAGAATTTCATTACAGAGGCATCTGTAATTGAAGGGGAAAAAAGTAAGGGCCAAAATGTGCATGAGCAACCTCTACTGGTTAAGTAGATTATTGCAGATTTACACAATGAAATACTGTGGGGCCTTATCAAATGACATTTATGAAGACTCTGTAAAAAACATGAGAAATGTTTATGGTAAAATATTAAGTGAAGTGCCATTTGCAAAATGTGTTCTAACTGTAGGCTTTTTAGTAGTTGTGAAAACATATCTATAAGGTGCCAAACTTTGTAGAATAAAGCTCTCATTTTTGTTAAAAAATGGAGAAAGCATACACATTCGTGTTTATATGATTATACACAAAAAATTAATAAGTGCGGTTATATATTGGGTTGGGGTGGGATTGAACATAAGCATACAGAAA
>VMDR010013515.1:0-24874 GCA_007922815.1 Macrotus californicus | reverse complement strand
AATGCTTTTTTCACATCTATTGATATGATCATGTGATTTTTGTCTTTCTTTTTGTTTATGTGATGTATTATATTTATTGATTTGCAAATATTGTACTATTCTTGCATCCCTAGGATATATCCCACTTGATCATGGTATATGATCTTTTTAATATATTGCTGGATGTGCTTTGCCAATATATTTTTTAATTTTAATATATTTTATTGAATATGCTATTATATTTATTCCAGTTCTTTCTCCCCTTTATTACCCTCCACCCTGTACTCCCCCACCCATCATCATTCCCCTACCTCAGTTCATATCCATGGGTTATACATATAAGTTCTTTGGCTTCTCTATTTCCTGTACTATTCTTAACCTCCCCCTGTCTATTTTGTACCTACCATTTATACTTCTTATTCCCTGTACCTTTTCCCCCATTTTTCCCCCTCCTTCTCCCCACTGACAACCCTCCATGTGATCTCTATTTCTGTGATCTCTATTTCTAGTTGTTTGCTTAGACATTTTTGTTTTTGCATTTTTACATTTGGTTGTTGATAGTTGTGAGTTTGTTGTCATTTAACTGTTCATATTTTTTATCTTCTTCTTTTTCTTAGATAAGTCCCTTTAACATTTCATATAGTAAGGACTTGGTGATGACGAACTCCTTTAACTTGACTTTATCTGGGAAGAACTTTATCTGTCCTTCCATTCTAAATGATAGCTTTGCTAGATAGAGTAATCTTGGATGTAGGTACTTGCCTTTTATAACTTTGAAGACTTTTGCCAGCCTCTTCTTGCCTGCAGGTTTCTTGTGAGAAATCAGCTGTTAGTCTTATGGGAACTCCTTTGTAGGTTACTGTCTCCTTTTCTCTTGCTGCTTCTGAGATTCTCTCCTTATCTTTAATTTTGGGTAATGTAATTTTGATGTGCATTAGTGTGTGCTTCCTTGGGTCCAACTTCTTCGGGACTCTCTGAGCTTCCTGGACTTCCTGGAAGTCTATTTCCTTTGTCAGATTGAGGAAGTTCTCCTTCATTGTTTTTTCAAATATATTTTCAATTTCTTGCTCCTCTTCTTCTCCTTCTGGCATCCCTATGGTTTAGATGTTGGGATGTTTAAAGTTGTCTCAAGGTTCCTAACCATCTCCTCATGTTTTTGTATTCTTGTTTCCTCATTCTGTTCCAGTTGAATATTTATTTCTTCCTTCTGATCCACACCATTGATTTGAGTCCCAGTTTCCTTCCCTTCACTATTCCTTCTCTGTACATTTTTTTCACTTTTCAAAATCTTCATTTTTTCCTCTATTTTGTGACCATACTCAACCATTTCTGTGAGCATCCTGATTACCAGTGTTCTCAACTCTGCATCTGAAAGGTTGGCTATCTCTTCATCACTTAGTTGTATTTTTTCCTGGAGCTTTGATCTGTTCCTTCATTTGGGCCATATTTTTTTGTCTTGCTGCACCTGTTACACAGTATGGGACAGAGCCTTAAGCATTTGCCAGGGTGGGGAAACTCATATTGCTGCATTGTGGTGCTGTATGTGGTAGATGAGTCAGAGAGGGAACAATGCCATATGCTCAGCTCTCTGACGGCTTTCAGTCACTTCCTTCACTACCCACAAGCAAATTGGGCCCTTCTGGTGCTGATTCCTGGGTGGGTGGTTTTGTGTACATTCTAGACCCCTGTGGGTCTCTCCAACGAACTCTCCTGTGAGGCTGGGAGTTTCTCCTGCCACCTCAACCCCCACAGGTTTTTACAGTTAGAGGTTTTGAGGCTTTATTTCCCCATGCTGGAACCCTGGGTTGCGTGGTCTGTCTCACTCCCTAGTTGTTCCTCCTGGTTTATCCACACACAAATATGGGACGGCCCAGTCTGACAGCCACCACCTCACCCACCCCAATCCACCAGCCACAGCCTTGCCAGGAGTCCTCTCCACCCCAGCTGCCCCTCTCCGCCCCTTCTACCAGTCTGGATGAATGTTTCTTCTTTAGCTCCTTGGTTGTCAGACTTCCATACAGCTCAATTTTCTGGCAGTTCTGATTATTTTTTGTTTTTAAATTTGTTGTTGTCTTTCTTTTCATTGTGCAAGGAGGCAAAGTGTATCTACCTATGCTTCCATCTTGACCAGAAGTCCAGTTTGCCAATATTTTGTTGAGGATTTTAGTGTCCATGTTCATCAGTGATATTGGCTTATAGTTTTCTTTCTGCATGGTGTCTTTATCTGGTGTTGGGATTAGGATGATGCTGGCTTCATAAAAACAGTTTGGAAGTCTTCCTTCTTCTTAGATTTTTTGGGACTAGTCTGTGAAGGATAGGGGTTAGCTCTTCTTTAAATGTTTTGTAAAATCTCCTGTGAAATCATCTGGTCCAGGGAGTTTTTTATTACTGCTTCAATTTTACCAGCTGTTATAGGCCTGTTCAGGCTTTCTGTTTCTTCATTCAGTTTTGGAAGATTATATTTTTCTATAAATTTGTCCATTTCACCTAGGTTTTCAAATTTCTTGGCATATGCTTGTTCATAGTAATTTATTACAATCCTTTGTATTTCTGTGGTATCCGTTGTAAACTCTTCTCTTTCATTTCTGATTGTGTTTGTTTGGGTCGTCTCTCTTTTTTTCTTGATGAGTCTGGTTAAAGGCCTGTAGGTTTTGTTTATCTTTTCAAAGAACCAGCTCCTGGATTTATTGATCCTTACAATTGCCCTTTTATTCTGTATGTCATTTAACTCTGCTCTGCTCTTGGTTATTTCCTTCCTTCTATTCGCTCTGGGCTTTGTTTGTTGTTGTTCCTTGAGTTCTTGTAGGCGTTGGGTTAGGTTGTTTATTTGAAATGTTTCTATCTTTTTTAGGTAGGTCTATATTGCTATGAACTTCCCTCTCAGGACTGCCTTTACTATGTCCCATAACTTTCGGATTGCTGTGAGTTCATTTTCATTTGTTTCTAGAAACTATTTTATTTCTTCCTTGATCTCATTCTTAACACATTCATTGTTTAATAGCATGCTGTTCAATCTCCATGAATTTCAGTGTTTTTTCATTTTTTTCCTGAGATTGGTTTCTAATTTCAGGCCCTTGTGGTCTAAGAAAAAGCTTGATATGATTTCAATTTTCTTGCATTTGTCAAGGCTTGTTTTGCCAACACATGCTTAAATACCAGCTAGCCAACTTTGAGGGAAACTGGTCACATCTTTGCCATGGAGTGAAATAATGTCAGTATAACCAGAAGGAGCAGAGTCCATGGCTCAGTCTGCCAGGCCCTGTGTCCCATTATATCATCCTTCTGGGAGGCTTCAAAACTTCTGTCTGTACCTTTTCTCCAAAAAGGATCCACACCTAGCAAAAGTCATAGTCCTTGTTTTTTTATGTTAACAGCTTTACTGAGATATGATTTATATGCCATAATATCCATCCATTTTAAGTGCACAGTTCAATAATCTTTATTATATTCATAGAGCTGTGCAGCCATCACCACAATCTGAACCCAGAATATTTCTACTCTAGAAAGAAACCTCAAGACCCATTAGCAGTCACTCCTCATTCTTGCCCCCAGCCTTAGGAAACCACCAATCTACTTTCTGTGTCTATGAATTTGTTTATTTGACACTCTATACAAATGAAATCATATAACACATGTTCTCTTATGCCTGGACTCTTCCATTTAGCATGATGTTTTTGAGATTAATCCTCATTGTAGCATGTATGAGTACTACATTCCTATTTCTCGGGAGATTCTATTCCTTTATATGGATATACCGCATTTTGTGCATTCATTCATCCTCACAATTTTATACAAAAATATAAATTATGTCAAGGCCTTCATAAAGAAATGTATTGCCTTTTACATATTTGAATAAAGCTCAAAAATTATTTTCTTTATAATATTTTCCTTAAGTTCCTCCATCCTAAAAGACAAGCCCATCCCACGTGGTTGTACATTTTTCAGAATCACTTACAAGTAAAACACCCATTAAGTCTCCAGTGCTTGCAGTAGATAGAAATTATTTTCTTGGGAGAGGTTGTGAGGCCAATTGCTGACAGGAACAATCACTGCTGATATAATTAAATACAGTTTACTCTTGGATAACACAGGTTTGACATGCATGGGACTATTTATGTGCTGACTTTTTTCAATGAATACTATAAATGTATTTTCTCTTCCTTATGATTTTCTTAACATTTTCTTTTCTTTGCCTTACTATATTGTAAGAATACAGTATACAATACATACAGCATACAATATGTGTTAATTGACTGTTTATGTTATCAATGAGGTTTCCAATCAACAGTAGGCTATTGTGTTGATTGTAATTAAGTTTTGGGGAAGTCAAAAGTTGTAATCAGATTTTCAGCTACATGGGGGCTTTTCACACCAACCCCTTGCTTTTCACAAGTCAACTGTACTGTCAATCTCATTAAATGACTCATTTTAGCTGAGGGCAATGCAAAATTGGCAAGAAAGTATTTAGATTTATAGTGAGGTTATAAAATATGGCACCTTCTCTGTCTGTACCATATAAAATATTTACGATGTTGTGTGTTATTTATATTTAATAGGCTGCATGTTTCCCAAGTCTCCTGCTTCTGGCATAAGCAGATAGATGCTGCTTGGTTGCCCTTGTCGGCTCTTTGTTCAAGTAGAGTCGGCACTCGTCATTCTGACTTCAGGGGAATGGTGTTCTGAAGCACCACGTGGAAAGCACGGTTACCTCCAGGGACTCATTTCTACCTTTATGGCGGCCGCTGACTGTGAGACGGCCTCCATGTGGTGGTCTCTATTCTTCTCTGCCTTTCCTCTGCCCCACCCCAGCTGTTGGAATCCTTCCTCTCCAGTTCCCATTCCTCAGAGCTGGAAGTATCCTTTCTGTCTCCTCAGCCTCACTGATTTATTTATTTCCTATCCGTGTTCCCAGTTTGGCTGAAAAACACATGCCCACACTCAACTCTTCTTGGTGGCCCAAAATTGCCTATTTTTTGTCTTCCTTTTATGTCATTGATTAACTTGTAAACATTGGGGAGATAATGCCATTTGCTTCTAAACATCACTCTAGAGAATTATCTATGGGGAATACTTAAAGAGTGGTGACATAATTTTAAACGCCATAAGACACAATCTATATAGCTTTAAGTTCTACCCCAAGCCAGCTTGTCAGTGGATTCTGATCCCAATTTGTTGTTGGTTTTTATTTTATTATTATTAACATAGATTGAAAGATAAAATTAATTGAATGGCAACTCTGACAGATATTTTACCAAGGGCTTGACACATTTTCTTTTGACCTTACTTACAAAGCTGGCATTGTCTCCTCCACATTACAGATATGGAAATGAAGGCTCAGAGACTGAACAACTTCACCCAGTTCACAGAGCTAGTAAAGAGTGAAATTGGGTTTGAGCCCAGGTTGCCTCTGATTCCAAAGGTCATGCTCTTCCTACAACTGTCTCCCAGTTTTCAGGTGACTTGATGTTCACTATGTCACTTATTTAAAGTCCCACATCTTTCACTAACAGCTAAGAGAGTCCTCTGGGTTCAATCACATTAGCTGCATGACCTGGACAAGTCATTCAACTTTCACTGTGCACCTTACTGCTAGAAAAATGGTCATGGAATAGAAAAGGCAAGATTTTCAAAAGGATAGGCTTTCAGACATCAGGGTTCTGTTTCTGCAGCTGTGTCCTTAGCTGAGGAGAACATTTTCTTCACCCTCAACTGGCAGGGTATTCATTCCCTAGCAACATTCTCTAGCAGAAGCAGATAAAACCCACTCTCTTCCTGGTTGCCTCTAGGGCTTTGAGCCTCTCCCAAAAACCCACATGGGATTCTAAGCCTTGTGATGAAGGCATTCTCTTCCCCTGGCCTCCTCTGGGTGCCCTGTGAAGCCACTAGTGCCCTTTTTGACTGCAGCATATAAAAACTGCCTGCTGCCCTGTGGTATGGCAATGAATTCTTTCAAGTCCTGGCAGGTCTGAGAGCTGTAGCTTCTCTTACAGTCTTTGGAATTCACTCTCTTTGTCCCTTTAGCACTGAAGATACTTAGTGTCAGGCCCTCTGGTGACTGTCACACTGAGTTGGTTCAACTAGGCTTACCTGAGTCCTGAAGACACACTTGATGTGATATGATGTCACCACTGCTATTTAATATTTATCAAGGGCACTCAACGAACTTGGCTCCGCTCAAACAGGCAACATTCCCAGTCTCCCCTCCTCCTTCCTTCCCACAAAGAATATGACCCTGAGAGACTTCACTTGCTCAGAGATTCTGTCCTTGCTGATTTCCTTAACCTTGGAGCTCTGTCCCCCTCAGGTGTTTAGGGACTGTTGGGATGGTGTCAGGCTTCTGACACTAACCATCACAACTATGAATAGGACCTGAAGCACAGACCTCCTGCCACCCCGAATTAGCCTGAACAGGCACAAACCAGCAGGCCCTGTGGGAATGTCATTAACCCTGGATTTCTTTTCCTGCTACTGCCCTTGGCGTTTGCAGTCCAAGCTCAAGAATCACACGTCCAGTGCCAGCCTCTATACCCAGCTGCCTTCACATTCTCAGGTTCTTTCAGGCATGATTTCTTTAAAGCTTCAGGCCAGTGTCACTGGGGCGCCTTTTGAAAGTTTGTTGGCCAACTTCTTGACACTCCATTGAAGCAACCTTGTGCCTCTAACTCCTAAGGTGAACTCTGCTCTAATCACCTTCTCGGCTGCTAGGCTGTCTCCCTGCTTTCAGCAGTTTCTTGCTTTTAACAGCTTGTTTAAGGTCCCTGAAACAAGCTGTCAGCCTCTAAGGAGAGATGGTGCTAGAAACAGTGCAGGGAGCTCAAAATAAACATGTTCTGCAGATAGGGACAGACAGGCTGTACAGAGAGATTACTGGGCACCCTCAGACCTGACTGCATCTGAGGTCTAGTGGCTTCCCACTTGGAGATGGCACAGTGTTTGCGCAGGGCATGCTGCATTGCACAGCTGCTAGAAACCATTTTTAAATCGCCCATCAGCTGGGCAGTGATCGGCAGAAGGTTAGTGTTTATACAAGAGAATGGGTACAGGCTGTCCAAATGAGCTCTGTATAAGTTAGTCAGCAACAAGGATGAGACCCTCTATTCTTAAAACAAGGACTAGGATGTGACTTAAAAAAATAATAGAGAGTTAACCTTTTTTATTTTGAATCCAGCCATTACATTTGTCTGCAAATACTAGAGTTATTAGGTACATAGGATGGTCTTTATATTTTATCTAGGTCAAAGTTTATCAAAATAGCAGTTGTAGTAACAGCACACACAGTAAATACCCTCTGTTGCATAACACGGTTCATTCATTTTTGTAGTAAGGGCAATTGACCCAAATGCTTCCATCTTTGTGGTACATACTGTATCCTAGGCACCATATATCTGTTAGTTGGTTTCTCAGGAGAGTTCCATAAAGCCATTTGTACAGTGAAGAAATTATATTTGTCAGTGGTTAAGTGACTTGTCCCAGTCCACTAGCAAAGTGGTGCAGCCCGGGGAAAAAGACTAACCACTCCCAGAAGGTCAGTTTTGAGTGAGGTGTTGTGCAAAGGGCTGTACGTATGTAATGACAGAGCAGGAAGCCACTTTAGACCTGACCTCAGCCACCCTTGAAATTGTCAGCTCCTATTTTTTCCTTATTGGTCAGTGCTGGCTGGGGACCGGTGACCACCTGTGCCCATGCAGCAGAGGGTCAGAGGTCTGACTCTGGGCTGGGACTGGGTGAGGTCTCTGTGGCTTCACTGGGCCACACGCTTGGCTATTTTTGTACACAGGTCATGGTTTGCAGAACTCTGGTGGGAGAAACCATCTGAAGAATCCTGACCCACAGAAGATCTGATAAATAGATTCCGCTGTAGTTACAAAAAGTTACTTTACAGCATAGAAATGTCTTGAGTGATGAAGTTCTAACCAGTGGCAGAGAAGACAGCAACTAGCATCCAACTCATAAGAAAAATGGGCTGGCTCTTCCTCTTGTGCCTTATTTCAGAACTTCACTGCAATTTTCTCCATGAAAATGGATTAACTGTGAGGCACCTTCTATTTCGATTAAACATTTTCTCTGTGTGGTGGTGTCAAGATTGTAAAATACCTAATACAGCAGTTAATTGCAATGCCATGAACCACTTTAACCTTTACAATGACTGTGTTTCCAGAGGCTGACCCCTCCCAGCTTTCACAGGTTAGTAATGCTCAGAGCGGGGCCGGGGATGGACTGACCAGCAAATAAAGCACAAGAAGACTGAAGAGGTCAGAGACCAGACTGATCTCTCAAGCACATGCAAAGCACAGCCCACCAGAAACATTCTTGCTTTAATGACTGACTGCAGCTACTAAATGCTTCTTCCTGGTGTCAGCTCATGCCTAAAGAGAAAATGTTTCTAGAATCTTAGAGATACCTGTAGCTGATGTCTCATCAGAACTTGAAAAGAAAAAAAATAGTTGAATTCCACTTTCCTATCACTGCATTTACCACTTTGTCCATGAAGGGTGGAGGCAACAGCAGTGATAAAGCTACTACTAGGTACTATGCTAAAGGACTTGCTAGAGCTCATCTTGCTTAGACCTCACAACAAGTCTGTGAAGCTGGTGTTAGCACACGCATTTTACAGAAGAGTAACTGAGACTCCAGGAGGTATAAAAAGCCTTGTCTACCCCTCATGCAGCTACTAGAATGTGAAGTGGACCCTAAACTGACGACGTTCAGACTCCACAGCTTGTCCTTTTAACCAAAGCCCTGGGGGCTGGAATGGACGAGTTTACTCCCAAACTAAGTAAATGTCCAACAAAAGTCTCTGAAGTGAGACTCTGCTGGTCTTTGACCTCTTCATGTAATTGCACACCCTGGAGAGATTCCTGCCTGCAGAATGAGCCATGACAGCCCTTCTGTCATCCTTGCTGTCTCCCAATAACTACAAGGACAGAGCCTTCAAGTAGCACCAGACCCTCTGTAAGTTCCATGGAAAGGGAAATGTGTTCCCTCCAGAATGGTAGATTAAGGCCACTGGGGTGCTTCCCAAATAGGTCATTTGCTTCATTTGCTCTACTAAAGAGCTTTGATTAGATGCTGATAGCTAGGGTCAGAGAGGGGGCCAAATGGGGTCCCCGAAAAATTTAGGTAGGAAAATAACAGGAGTCTACGTTAGAAAAACCACATCTAGTCTGGTTAATGAATGGTGACAAGGATGACAATGATCATAGACAAAATGTCTCTGATGCTTACTAAATGCCAAGCACCTTAGTGCATGTTTTATGTGTATTACCTCATTTAATCCTCTCAAAATGATTAGGCACTAATATTAGTATTCTCATTTTATAGACAAAGAAACGGAAGTACTATGTAGGGAACCTTCTGGCCATAAGCCACCCAAGCGGTGGCAGAGAGGAGTCAGTGGGTATACTGGTAGAAGTCTGCCTGGGCGGGTGGTGAGAGCAGGGATGGAGCAGCAGCCAGTTTCCAATGCATAAATACTCCCAGTGTGGCCAATTTCCAGCTGCAGCCCAACACGCTCAGGCCAGAGCCATCCTCGAAAATGAAGGGGAAGGTGGAAGGCTGGTATCACTGGGCTGCCGGTATTCCTGTAACAGATTTTCTATTAAATATAAATGAATCAAATCTCTTTATCCAGCCGATTTTATAAAGGGTTCAGCACTAATGTGATGCTGAGAGACACCCCATCTGTTCAGGTGCCATCCTTCCAAACAGAAGGCGCTGAACCTCACCCTCTATTGCCAGTGGGCTACTTTAGGACACTCAGCTCCTATGAAACAACAGACCAAATTAATTCTGCCAATTTCTACTTTAACAATTTTGCAAATCACTAGTTTAAGTTTCCTCCATTCTATCCTGCCTCTAAAGTCTTTGGATAAAAAAAAAAAAAGTTGTCCATTTTTCACATGCCTCAGGTAAATGTATCATTAAGCTATGTAACTGGACACTGCAAGATGATGTTCCTGACATATTTTCCCTTGGTGGCAGGTTACAGAAGCATTTTTTTTTTTCAGTATTATTCAGGATGAAATACTCCTCAGCAATGGCATTTTCTAGCTTGGTCTGTACTTTACTTCACCTCCTATTTTTTTCTTTGGGACCATCTTGCCCTGGCCATCTAAAAAAGAACAGGAGAGCTACAGTCACAGAATGGCACGTAATAGTTATGACACTTCTGCTCGTCCCTCTGGTGGGTAGCTGGGAGCCTGACACATTGCTTGTGTCGTTTCCTTTGAGTAGCAGGTAAGTCAGTTAATGAGTGAACTGCACACCCTTGGTTACTCTCACCCACCTTACGCTGACCTTCTGTTTTAAGGAAGCATCTAGCTGACAACCAATTCAAGTAATTGGTTCCTCTCATTCAATTAGAGCGGGGGCTTTCAGCCTTCTCATACTTGAAGATGATATTTTTTTAAACATTGATTTAAAAAGTCATTAATTAGGAATGGCTTTAAGTAAAATTTAATCTGGGAAGGCAGTAGGGTATGGAGATGAATTCCCAGGCTCTGGTGTCAGCTGACCTGAGTCCTGCCTCCTTCATTCAACACCCACGCTATTTCACACCAGCTTCTTAATCTCTCTGGGTCTCACCTCTCGATTTGTAAACTGGGGATAAGAACACCCAGGGCACTGGGCTATTGCGGATTAAATGAGTGAATGCAGTTAAGAGCTTAATAGGGTGCCTCCAGTCACGTATTACTGTTAATTACTGTTAAAACATGTAGGCAAGACATATTTACTTTTTGACAATTAAGGTCATGCTTGGGCACAAGTGTCTGTAAACTTCAATCAGTCCAAGATCCTCCATGATTTGGGGATCACTGAACAAGGGTAGATATCCACCATCATACCCCTCTTTTAAACACACCCCTCCACATACACTTCTAGATGTCCTTTGGCCTACCAAGGGACATTTACATTTGAGTTTCTAGTATTCTGTTGGTTGGGTTTTTAGAGAGCATTTTAAAAAATGTAAAGAGAACTCACCCTTCCCCATGACAAGAAAATACCTATTTTAAAGGCCTTGTCTGAAATAAATCAGAAGATCAAACTTGTTTTTTATTAGATGTGAGTATCTTCAGGTAGTGGTTGAAATGAAGAATTTGCATTTAAATAGAAAGATTAATGACTAATACAGAAAGCCCACATTTAATCACCATTTCCTTAATACAAATGATTTATATTTTTATACAGATCATTCACCTTAAATCAGCAATCAGAAATGATAGGTGTAGTATTTTATAAAACAATTTCTGTGCCACCAATCATGCCTCTCAGTTATAAACACTTCTGAGGCTGCTGGTTTCACACTGTCACTTGCAAATGATCTCAATGTTGGTACAGTAATTTTGGTGTAAATATATTTGAGAATGTGTGACTCTCACCTCATAGAAATATTTTAAGCAAAAAGGAAAAAATCATTTAGGGATGACTCACTCTGCATGGTCTGTTCATTTGCTCTTTCCCCTTAAATCTGGGTTAAGCATGATTTTCCCCTCACTCCAATTTCAGACAATTGTTATAAAAATAACATTATTCCCCTATTCTAGAGTATCTATCTAGTAATGAGAACATGAAAGGGATATATTTTCCTCTAAACTAAAGTGTGAGGCAATGTTCTGAAAATCAAATGTTCTTCCTCCTGGCCCCAGAGCTCATTTATTGGTATATTTCACATCGATGCTGATAATGCACTTGGTGCTCCCAGCTGGTAGATCAAGAGTCATCTTGCTTATTCTAAGCTGTTCTCCTTCAGAGCTGAATACCACCACCACCACCGTGTATTCCATGGCTGGGGCACATCACGTGAATGCAGGATGCTCAATGGACCTGGTACCTCTTTCCTAACAACTAGTCAGAAGAATAGCAAAACTGAGCAACTTTGTCCTGGGGAAGAGACTTCATAAAGGAGAAATTATGCCAGGCAGTGAGCTATATCTGTTCTCTGTCTGTGGCTTTAGCCTCAACGTTGAGCAAATGTTGAAGTTTGATTCACTAGCTGGAGAACTGTAATGAAATGACAAATCTGCATTAAGTAATTTTTCTCAATGGGGACCAGCCAATGAAAGTCAGCAGTGCAGACCCTGCCAGACAATTTAAAAGTACTTGCTGGTATTGTCATCTTCTCAGCCTGGATCATCTGTGGAGCTTTTCCAATTCTTTCCTTCTCTGCCCCTTTCCACTTCATCTTTCTTTCTTTTTTTTCCCTTCTACTCCTCTCCCCTCTAGAAGAAGCAAGAGCAAATTACATTTCATAAATGAGACAATAATGACATTTCGGAAGCAGGGAAGAATAAAGTTATTTTTTGCTCTTAAAAGCTCGATATGATTCTGGAGTTTGGCATGGCATTTAAAAATAACATCACCCCTACAAATTGGCACCTCTGGTCTCTATTGATCACTTCCGATTGCTGACCAGTGAAATTAGCACCACTTCCTTTGCCATTAAGAAGACAGGGTGAAATGCAGGGGAAAATATAAGCACTTTCTCAGAAAAGCATGCCAACAGCCACCCTACTGGGCTTAAAACTTTTTAGCTTCCAGGATCCCTGATTTGTGCCAACAGCTAATATAGCAACAAAGGTGGTTGGATTTTGTGGGTGGTGGAGTTTGGGCCCCACCCCTGAAGAGAAGACCTTGCTTGTTTTAGAGAAGTCTGGTCAGAAAACTCTCTGTCATACTAACTAGTACCAGGTCATCTCAGGAGGGGAAACCTAGCCACACTACACTCGTTGTGTCAAAACTGACCTATACAGAAAAAGCTGGCAGTCAGTTAAGGTTAATTAAAAATATGTATAATGACTCTCATTTCTGAAAAATACAATTTTACTCGGTTGGAGAAAAAAAAGTAGGAATTAGTGTCTAATGGGCCTTTTAGGCTCAGCTGCACTGCCATAATGATCCCTGGTGTACAATAGAAAAAGATGTGGTCCAGTGGCCAATGAGACCAGAACAGTACAAAGAACACATATACTTTAATTTATTGTCCCTCTGTTACATTCAGACAAAAGACCTTTTCATTAGAGCTTTCTCAGGTGGGAGTTTGTTCGCCTTTTCAATAACAAACGAATAATAGGAAAAAGGCAAACACTAATCATCTTCCCCAAATTCAGCTCAGGCTTTCACCTGAGTTCATTTCATCTTCATCAACATTGCCATTTTCTATCTCATATTTCAAAGAGCAATTGGAAAGCAGATATTTAATCAGAGAAGTTTGGGACTCATTTTTTTGGACACCCAATCTATCTTTGGAGGCTTTGAGACAGATGCTGACAAATGCTGAAGCCCAATAAAATATTCATGGGCTTTAGAAGTAGCTTAGTCCAGTTCAAATCCCAGCTCCACCACTTATTACATATTTGATTTTGGATAACTTCCCTAACTCTCCAGAGCTTCAGTTTCCTCATCTGCAAAATGGAGGTAACTTTCTGAACATCTATTTGTTAAGGCTATTAGATGCATTTTTCCTATTGCAAGTGAAAAGAAATAACTTGAGCTAACTTAAGCAAAATGGGGTTTTTCTGACAAGAACAAAATTGAAGTCCTATAGAAACAGCGTGTCTGTGGACTTCAGTGTCTAAATCTGTGAAAGGGAGGACTATTATAACTGAACTGGACAAGCCAGATTGTCTTGTCAGCCTTCATGAAAACTAAGACCAGGAATGCAGCTAGGCCTCAGGAAAGGTTGACACTGGATGCTGCCAGGCACTCACACAGCATTCTCTCACCATCTCTTATCTCTGTTCCCCTCTGTCAATCTACGCCATTCCCCCTTCTCCCTGTAGGCTGCCTTGTTTTGTTCCAGACTACACAGAAGACGACAGCTTCACCAGAGTTCCTGAGAATTAGTTGCTACATGTCTAGCTGCATGAAGACTATCTCCCTGACTTCTGTTGATTCCAAATTTAGAAGGAAGGAATTCTGATTGGTCCAGACCAGGTAGGATGGTTCCCAAGCTTGCTTTAATGTGGGATGGCTGCTGTGGAGGGATATCCATTGCTCTTGACAGCGAGGTCAGTTAAAGGGGCACTGGAGACCTAGAAGGATACCCCAAAGGTATTCACTAAAGGAGTAAGAAAATATTTTGGGAGCTAATACAAGGCTGGCAGGGAGTTGGCATTGAGTAAAAAATAACTGGATGCTCCAGTCAATGAGAGCACTTTATGAGATAGATTAAAATCGTCCTTCCAATTTTTGTTCACAGAAGACACTTGTTTTATGAATGGGGTAATACAGTTGGTAGTCTGAATGCCAAGTGTTCTTCGCTGAGATGCTGACACTCATAGAAAAGGTGTTCGGCAATCAAACCTGGAGAGTGGCAGTGTGGACTTCTGTTGCACATGCAGACCAGTCACAACAGGCTGCACAGCCAGTCTGGAGAGTGGACACTGGGTCATCATCATCGTCCTTGGTGAGAGTGGGGGCTTCAGGACCTGTTCTGGGACCACATTGCACTTATTCCAGGAGACATCTTATTACAGACACAAGATGCTTTTGAATTAGGGATCCTCAACTCTCATGCATGTGAAGGCAAACAAACAAAAACCCAAAATCAAAACTACATTGCTTTCTAGTTGGATATTTGATTGTCAACTGTGGAATAATAAACCTTCTGCTCTTGAATGAGTTGGTTTAGGATGTACTACAAATAGAGTCATTTCAGGATGGAGGGAGCTAATGGTCTGTCTGACTGCTAAGGAATCCTAAGTGAGGCTGTATTCTCACAATCCCAAAGGCTCTTTCATAAACTGTATGTTCTCAAGAATCACTGGGCTGCTTCTCTGAACCAAATTAGTAGCTCTGGGCTGGACATCAGGACTCTAACTGGGCATATTTCTTTAATCAATTACGACTTCTAAAGAGAGCAATAATCCAAATTCTCAAGAAGTGTTTCTCAGATGCTCACTGAAAGTCCGCTTTTGTTATGACTCCTCCTTTCTCCATTTTATTTCTCTTCCTCCTTTAGGCTCTCCTAATTTCTGCCCTCTTTTTCTACAAATATTCATTTTTCATAAGCAAGGAGCATGGAGAACATCTTTTTCTTTTTTGGCCTGGTTCTCCCCAGTATGCAGTGATATACCTACAAGTCTACACAGTAAAATGTTACATTAAAAGTTTTAACTCAGGCACCATGATATGAGAAAGAGCAGATCCCAAAGTGGGGCTATAAGCAAATGTTCAAAAGAAAGGCCTGGAAAGTGGTTTCCTGACTTGTGAGTTTCTCATCTGTGATGAGACTATAAAAGGCCTCAGTAGTCAGGACATATAGAGAAGGTGTTTCGGGAAGGAGCTGTTGGTGTATTTTAAGGCCCTACCCCACTCCACTCTCCCTGGAGAAGGAATGAGGCTCAAGCCGAGGGGAAGGGCTTCAGTAGAGGGCCTGATGAGTGTCCTCCATAGCTCAGGACCCAGGACACTGGGATCCGACTCCTGCCTAAGAAGTGAGTTTGTGGCAGTTAAATCGAGATGGCTGCACTGGGAGTGGCCTCTAGTCCCAGAGAATGTCAGAGTAACAGAAGTATGGCAGAACAGGTGAGAAATGAAAATCCTGCTGTCCCCCTTCCCAGACTTCAGTTTTGAATGGAATGACAAGTTGCCCACCCAAGACTGAAACATTTAAATTAAATAACCAAGACCATTTGTGTAATTTTAAAGGGACCACATTGCTTAGAATGACCAGAAAATCCTGAGACTGGCTGAGCTTCAGTTAGGGACACTGGAAGAGCCTCTCCCACTGAAGAACTGTCAGTGGTTGCATAAGACAGTCACAGCTGCTCCAGTGACTGAGTCCCAGGAATCCTGCTTGTTCAAATTTCTGATTGCCTCTCCAGATATTTCTTCCCTAGCTTGTTTGTCTATTGATTTTTTTAGAGAGAGAGGGAGAGAACCATTGGCTCATTCTACTTATTTATGCACTCATTGGTTCTTGCATGTACACTGACCGGAGATGGAACCTGCAACCTTGGACCATCGGGACGACACTCTAATCAACTGAACTACCCGGCCAGGGCTGTCTCTCCAGATATTTCCATGGAATGAAAATTCAGAGAAGCATTCATAGGACAAAAGAAATGTGACCAATTCTTCTGGTAAGCTGAGGTAACCATTTTGAAATAAAGATACTTCTTATTTTTAATTTCTTGGGACTTCTGACTCTAGGGATTAAAAAAAGTTGCTGCAACAAGGCAAACATTGTGAAGTCAAGTAAGTCTGATTGGCTAATGGCTGTGAACCCATCAACCACTTAGGTCTTTGGAAGATGCAAATCAAAATAGGTGACTCTCCCTCGTTACAACACTTCCACCACTCCATTTCTTTCAGGTTAACAGTCCTTTAACAAAGCTTGTAAGGCCCTGTTCATAAAGCAAGGGGGAAAGCTACTGGTGTGCTCTTATAAACAAGACCTTACAAGCCTTACCAATCTCTGTGCCTCCCTTCCCAGCAGCACTGAGCCTCCACTTTGACCAAATGTTTAAGCCAGCAATACACTGTGCACTCCCTAACTGTCGGCCTTTGTACAGGCAGCTCCATCATCCTTGCATGTCATCCATCCACCTACCCTTGATCCAACTCAGTCCAATTCAGCTTTTGGCCTCACTGTGGAAGCTGCTTCTTTCAGCAAGCCTTCATGGATATTCTCTGCCTCTGATGCGGCACCTTCCAGTGTGCTGACAGCCCAATGTGGCAGTTGCCACACTCTGTACTGTGATTGTTTCCCTTTTTGTGTCTTCCATAGGCCACCAACCCAACAGAGGCAAGGACCTATCCCAGATCCTACTCCAGTGCTTCCATAAATGTTCTGGAATGATTGACAAGATCACAAATGGCCCGATTCAGAGTATCATTATAACAAGAATGCGGTTAAGAACTTTTAGAAGAAAAATTTTTAAAGACAACAGAAGGTCAGAAGTTCTAGTGAAGGAAGGCACATGTAAATTAGCAGAGGATTACCAATCCAGGTGAGGCCATGATGTGAGACCCCAGGTGTCAAAAAAAGGACAGTATTAAGAGTGGCCATCTTCACCACCACATGAGTTCAGACAGGAATTTCTGTTTTTAAATCCACATTTCTTGTCATGGCTCTAAGCCTTCTTACATCTGTCTGTCTGTCTCACTCTAAATTCAGTTTTTCTTCTCTCCTATAAACCTGCTATTCTCTCTTTCTGCTCTGTAGTCTGGTCCTTTGCTTCTGCCTAAATGGCACAAAGATACTCTACTTTCTCCAAGTTTACATGATACATGCCAGACACATGCAAAGACTGATTAACAAATTCTAAATTTCAATTCCAAATTCACAGAAAAAAGAACATGAGTGGCCCCACTTGGAACAGATGGTCAAACATGGCTGCAGGTAACCCAACTCAATGGGTGTCAAAAAAAAAAAAAAAAAGATAATTGTGTGAGAAGGGCAGACCCACTAAGATGTATAGAATGGCTATGTATCTCCTAAAGGTGTGTTGAATGGATTGAAAGTCAGCTAACTGGGATATATAATTTATATTTAATTATAAATTATACTTTCTTTTTGAGGGCACGTAAGTTTAAGAAACAGAATAATTATAACAGCATTTTCATAAATTAAGCAGTATTAGGCTTAACCCAAGTCATGGCTAAGTGCCCAGCACAGCAGGGATTTAATAAAGACTTGTTAACTATCTAGAACTCTGTTGAATTTAATTTAGCTTGATTTAGCATTTCCTATATTCAAAGTACTTGACAGCAATTGCATTTCCTGATATTTGCAGTCTTCCTGGGGACCTGAAATGCTATAATGCTATTTTACCATTTGATAAATGAGGAGGTACTGTTGCCCAGGGAGACAAATATATTTGGGGGTGGGGGTGTTGTTGGTTAAGGACACCATATTAGGTCCAGATTTTGGCTTCCCCACTCACTAGCTCTCTGATCTTTTTCAAGATCATATGTAATCTCTTTGAGTTTCACTTTCCTTTCTCTTAAACTGATATAATAGAATTTACCATACCAAAGTTTTATGAGGATTAATTGAGAACTTGGGACACAGAAGGTGCTTAACATGTTAGCTTTTAGTATAATAGCTATTATTGCACAAAATTTTACAGTGTGTAAGTGTGTGTTCCTTTACTAGAGAAGAGTTCCAGGAATGACATGACACAATGGCTTAAGATGCCATTTGCCTGATAGCTCCATGTAATTGGTACTTTCTGGTCATAGGTTCACCCTTTCCCTTGGGTTTAGGCCTGTTGGATCCTCCTCTTTAAGGAACAGACCAAGCTCTGGAATACTGACCTGAAAGGCTGGAGATCAGTCAAGGAGAAGCCATACATGTTGGCAAGGTAGAATATGGGAGCACTGTCTGAGCACTTGGAACAGGTCCAGAAAAAGACTGAGCGAAGAAAGAGGACTCAGTACCTAAAATGATAGTGCGGTACCTGCAGCATGGTGTGAACACTCCGGAGGCATCAGCTGGGGTGGGGAGTCAGGGGTTGGGGGAGGGGAGCTCAAGGCACCATGTAGGGGATGAGTCCATTATTCAAATGTGCTACTGGACTTAACAGTGACAAGAATTCATATGCTAATTATTATAATAATATGCTAATTATTGTAATATTGATTGTGTGTTGATTGGCTTTTTAATACCAGAAACTGGAAGAGCTCAAGTTGTTGTCCCATTAATGTGGCTTACAGTACAATCTTCAGAGCCGATAAGGTAAATCAGACCACAGGATCTTTGTTGTTACACTCACATTGGGTAAAATCCTTCACGTGGTCATTGACCATGTATGCAAATCCATTTTTAATCCATCTGAATATCATTTATTCATTCATCTATCACTTCATTTATTTCACCAAACTGTTGACCAGACCCTGATACCACAATCATTGTGCATCCTCCAGTCCACAGGAGAAATAGCTAAGTGCACCATGAAGGCACATAGTGGATGTTTTATGCCACTTAAACTTACTTCTCACTGGTTTGGGAAGTGAAAAGAGTAAAAAATATAGGAAAAACTGGAAAAAATACAGGGAAATTGGCAGATACAACCCCTGTCTCTTTTATCTATGCTGTCAGGGCTAAAATCTCTTGACTGAGCTATGAGGGCCAACGTATGTCCAAAACATCAACCAGACAAACAAGTTCAGCTTGAATTCAGCTCATAAGGATTCTGGGTCGGCCTTTAGGCATGAAGCCTGAACCCACAGGTCAGTGGAAAGAGACAGGAGTTGATGTGAGTACCCTTCAATATTGAGATCTGATTGCTCCTGCCATTGAGATTGGCAACATGGAAGGAAAGGACAATGGTGCACCTTCAACCTAGAGATGATAAGAGTAGCCTATGGTTATAGTTCCAAGTGAGAAGGAAACAAATGTATTCTGTGATGGTCTAGTGCTCACAGAAAGTTGATGTCAGGAGACAGTTCCCAAGCTGAGGTTCTCAAGTTGGCCAGAGTTTATGTAGATAATCCCCTGGTAAGAGTTCCTGGTCAAAGGCATTCTTTATAGTGTAAAACCATCTGATGAGGCGGTGACAGCATTGGACAGAGGCCTTGTGGTTTCTTGTCCTGGAAGAAATGATAATTGAAGCAAAACACTCCTGTTCTTAAAGTTCTTCATTCATTCAATCCAGTCTCAGGAACCTACCATGTAAGCGACCACTAAGAAGCTCTGAATTACAGCAGGTGGGTAATGCCCTTCCTCAAGCAGGGGAGAAGCAAATGGTCAGCAAGAATATAGCAGAGGAGATCTATTCAGTGTGTACCTTATTCCAAAGCATTAAGCTGTACAGTTGGGGTATTATGTGGAGTGAGGACTTCACCCTCAAAAATTTTATTGGGAAAATGGATAAACAAGGATGTCTTTGAAATTAGGAACTGACAAACTGATATGAGGGATCAGCAGGTACTTTATCATTCTCTGCTAATCTGGGAGAAAGCCTTGTAATTTTAGACCATGCTACTAGAAGGAATTCCTAGGTACTACTTATGTCTTATTTTTGTAAAACCTTTGCCAGTAACATCCTAGATGTTGCTAAACACAAAATGCACAGAGATGGGCCTCTCTGGCACAGTACATAGAACCTTATCTTCAAACACTCCATGAAGCATACCATATATCTCCCCTCAATGCAAGCTGCAAAGACACTCGACCAACATTCCAAATCCTCAGGAAACATTAAAAAGGATTAAAACTTAGAAAAACAAATAAATCAGCCCTAGTTTAATTCATAGAAAGAATGAAGACTTAGGACTTTGCACATTGGTGTTTCTTTTTACATGGTAGTGGAACATTTAAAACACAGTACCAATAAAACAGTTTGTGTACTACTGGGAAAGGAAATGGGACAAAATATATGCCTGTCCCATTATTCATTTGTATTGATCTAGATGTACAACCCTATGCATCACAATTTGACAAAAGGTTAAATATTAACAGAAGAATCATTAATCTAACAACACAAATTAACACAACAATAGCTCTCCTGGTTGGCTTCATGTATACCACAGGGCTCTAGATAGACTGAGGAACCCTTTAGAATAGTGTTCAGTACCTCTCTTTGAAGATCTGACAACAAACTGGACTGAATCATATGATAAACAGTAAGAGGTGGTTAATTGCAAAGAACACATCGTAGAGACGAAGGGCTCTTGCTGTAAAGTGTCAGCCACATTAACTGCGGAGACCCCTTGCCAATGAAAACATGAAACACCTAGCACAGGAGTTGGCACAATTTTTTTTAAATCATCTTAAAAATATTTTAGGAACTATAGTGTTTTTGAGAGGGGAAAAACTTTTTTATGAATTTTATCAGTTCTTTCAGTTTTATTTCAGTATATTTCTCTTCTGTTAAATTCATTTTATTTTTCTAAAAGTATTCATTTTGTGTGTCCTTCTAACCTTCCTTTCCACCATCCTTCAATCCATGAATCCATCCATGCACCCTTCCCTGCATCCATCCATGAACATAACCATGCATCCGTCTACACACCTAACCCATGCATCCATCCATGTACCCAACCCAGCATCCATCCACACATCTTAACATACATCTGTCCACACACGCCCAGGCACGTATGCATCTGTCCATGCGCCCATCCCTGTATGAGCTCATGTACCACCCTATCTGTTTATCTATCCATTGGCTTTTTGGAGAATGTTTTAAGAGAAAGATGTGTTGGATTTTGGAAAGACAGAGAGGCTGAAGCCTGAAGATATTAAGTGACTTATCTAAGTCACTCAACTAATGTTTAGTCTAAAATTAAACATTTGATTAAGTTTTTAGGTGTTCCTGTTGTTTTATTGATAGCTTATAAATAAACAAACCATTCAGATTATGGGTATTTAGAGAAGATCATAAGATTTTGTTAAATTACTAAGTAAATTAAGTTCTTTCTAAGAATTAAAAGTGAAAGAGAAGTTCGAACTCCAAATAAAATATAATAAGTGAGGCTGACCACTATAAAATTATAGTCTGAAAGTTTATAGTAGAGAATATGATCATTTTCCATAAAAATCTTTCACTGAAATAACTAAACGCATTTGTCTGGAGAAATGACACTTCATCTTTACTAAAGTCACACAACACAGCCCTAATTAATTCTGAAGACACTCACTCTACAAACTTACTACATTTTTCAATGATCCTATGGCTATTTTTTATACTGCCCTTAAAATTACTTTCCACACCAACCAAAATTGGATACTCCACACATAAAAACACAAATACACACACCAACATTCCAAAGAGGAAATTAGATTATGTATAAAATAGGTAGGTAATCAAATTTAAAGAGCCACTTCTAATCTACATTTGGCTGTGTATTTTTGCAGTGCTGTTCTCATAATACCTAAGTAATTTGAAGCTATTTTATTCACCAACACAGAATCCTTGTGAAGTCGGTAGTCTCTCATTCATCATTTAAACAGCTCCTAAAAATCCTCTTTCCCCACAAAGTCTTCTAAGGAGGGTTGGATAGTTTCTCAGGCTTCATCTTTCCTGCATTCAAACATACCCGTAGCTAATTTCTTTTCTCTGTACCCTTAAACGTGCACTGAGTTCAGTAGAAAAGCTCTCCACATTCCTGAGCAGGAGCCCAAGTTCTTTTATAGCAGTTCCGTAGGACCCCAAAGCCTCCAGGACAGGGACAAAATCAACAAAATGCAGATGATGGGGAAACATGGAATTCTGGTAAATCTGTAATGCAACAAAAGTTACCACCTTTATTATTAAATAAAAAATAAACTGAGGCTGTGTAAGCAACAGATGCACAAGGAATCACAAACCACTGTGAAGGAGATTTTAAAATTCTTTGCATTTCAGAGAAGAGAACCAGTTCAATTTTTAAGCCCTGTATATTGAAGGGGAAAGTTTTGTCAGAATCTGGGTGTTCTAATAGGTACTGTTCAATCTCTAATTTATAGAGGCCCATTTTTGCTTGCCTTTTCACGCTACGCAGCCCTGGCCAACTTAAAAGATTGATGAAATCTGAGAGGGGTATTAGATTTAACACCGTTTCAAGATGGGCTTGAAGTTGAGTGAGAATGAGTTGGACAGGAAGAAAATAGAAAGGCAAGGAAAGGTTCTACAGATGAAACTCTTGGCCTTAGAGCGATCTGAAATATTATTATTACTGTTATCTCCTCCAGAAATTTCTGGGGTGTCCATGACACTCTAAGATCATGCTGTTTCCCGTGGTGGCATTTGAATAAAGATATTATGGGGTGAAATGGGTTGCAAATTTTTGTGCCATCCAAACAGAATGAGAAATTTTCTAAAATTAGTGCCATTTGACAGACTGCTCCCTATTTACCATGCCGGGAACACCTGGGCTGTGCTGAGCAGAGAACTCCGGTACATTGGGTCGGCATCTCAGCGGTTCTTTTCTTCAGGAAGCTAAGCTGCATAGTACGAGGGAGCAGTGATAGAATGCTGATAACGGTTTAATGATTTCTCACTTTGCTTTCAGCGGCATCATCAAAATCTTGCTCTGATTCTATCAGGAACCAAGATTTTAAGTAAATAGCTAAACACAATTCTCCATAAAAAGAGAGAAGCAAAGTAAGATTGAAAGTGATAAAACGTTTAGGAGCAGTGGTTGGTAGTTCTCAAAACATAGAGTAAGAGGTAAAAATTATGACATCTCTAGTGAGCCAAAAATTAAGGTTCAGTATAAATTCTGTCTGATGTGCTGATGATTCAGTGCCAAGGCCATTTGGCTGGTACTAGAGTAGTCATCTCACACCATTCTTTGTAGCTTTACTCTTGGACAGTAACAGAAGACGTGTTAACACAAATAGCCTTTATAAATTCCTGTATGACAGCATTAAGGTTACAGTGTAGGCTTAACAGACATTTCAAATATAATTTTTTACATGATGCCGTTGAAAATTATGGGCTGTGGGGTTCATAGGCCTGGGTTAGCATATTTTCTCAGTTATATGTTAGTTAAACATCTTGTGCAATTTACTCAACCTGTCAGTACCTTTCCTTCCTCAACTCTAAAATGGGGACAATCATCACTATTTTTACAGAATTATTGTGAAGGTCAGAGATAATAAATATACGTAAGGCTCTTACCACAGTACCAGTCACATGATAGGCTCTTTGTAAATAATAGCTATTTCTATCATTGTCATGAGCTGAATCTTCAAATCATGTCCTAAATTTTCTTATGAAACCAAGCTTTTAGACAATTCTAGAAGTTTTAAATTAATTTTTAATTTTATATTATGTTTCCAATATACAAGCAAGATAAAAAGGGTCTTCTAGCTGAGATGTTTTCCCACCCCATTCCCATTTCTTACTTTTAGTATGTATCTGTTAAAGAGCTTGTGACATTTGACCTGTGCAGTTTCCCATTGTCTGGGTTTGATTGATTACACACTCACAGGCAACTAAACATGTTTCTCTGTCCTGGGTGTTTATTGCTAGCCAAACCCAGGGGCTTGATCAAATCAGGTTTGATGCCTTCAGCAAGATTAATGGGGATGGTGTACTGTTTCACCTGGAGACACATCTTGTTCTATTTTTGCTTGTTTTGTGATGTTAGTAGTCATTAATGTTCAAATCCTGAATATCTCATTAACCCATAATGCTCTGTTAATTCAAATTTGAGACAAGGATTTTACCTAATTTTCCCAGGTTTTATATATACATAAATATATATATTTCTATTTATGTACACACACACACGTACATGGCTTTCAGAATATGACAATTATTATTTCTGAAAAGAGTTAAAACATTTTTATATGTCCTCTAATTTTTTCCACTTTATGGTTACATTATATCAAATTATCCAATCATATAGCCACTATTTATCATTATCTTCCTGATTCTATTCGTAGCTATACAAGTTACTATACATCTACTACTTATTGCCAGTTTTGCATTGCTGTCGCTAGTCATTTTGGTGACCTGAAGCTGATTATCTAGCAAATGCTTTAAAAAAACTCATGGAACTGTGTTGCCAGAGTCTTTACCTGTCACTGTTGTCTGTGCCCCCTATACTGAAAGGTCCATTTAGGCAGACACTAATGCTTTCCTCATGTCTTCTTTCTTTATTTTCTTCTGTATTGAAGTGTTGCCGTCAAAAGCCTGATGAAATCTAATATTCGTTTCCTTTCCCTTGTAAATCATGTGTTCCTTTTGCCTAGAGGCCCAAAGGACTTTTTTCTTTTCTGTTTTTTAAATTCTAGACATTGTACTGAAATATATCTTGCTGGTGGTTGATATTGAAAAGTATGCCTTCAGTATGCACTTTCGATTTTTAAAAAATAGAAAAGTTTTCTTAATTATATGTTTTAGTATTTGCTCTACTCCCTTGCTTCAATTTCCTTTCTTCAAGAACTCCGATTATTCTCATATTTGATCTTCTTTGCCTGTCACCAATATTTGTCAGTTTCACGTGAATCTTATTTCTT
>VMDR010013514.1:0-24872 GCA_007922815.1 Macrotus californicus | reverse complement strand
CATAGCAAAGATCATGCCTGCACTATATACAAGGTACACATCTAAAACAGTTACTCAGAAGGGTTGAATTCAGATAGGTATACAAAAATAAAATAGAAGTCCATCCTATAATCAGACAAGTTGAAATTCAAGGGGAAAACTATTAGTGCAAGGAAGGGCATTTAATTAGGCTGACGTCATTAGTTCACAATGAAGATGGATCAGTTAGCAGTCTTTCACATTAGCTAATGAGTGTTGAGTTCCATAAAGAAAAACCTACACATGATACGTGGAAAAAGAGACAATCAGACTAGTAATGAGACACTTTAATTTGCTCTCAGTTTAGGAATACCTATCAATTAATAATAATGTACATGTAATTTATAGATATAAAACTCTGTTCTCTCAAAATAGAGAAAACGATTTTTATTAGGTGCTCTTGAAATATTCACAAGAAGGACCGTGTGCTAGGCCACCAAAAAGCTGGTGGAGACAATTTAGCAGTGTCCATCAGAACTGTAAATGCATATACCTTTTGATCCAGAAATTTCACTTTTAGATATTGGTTATGTACACATAGATGTACTTACACAAATAGGAAATTACCTATTTACAAAATTACCTGTTTTACAAGTCATCGCAATATATTTTGTATAGTAAAATATTGAGGAAATCTAAATGTTTATATCAACAGGTCTGGTTAAACAACAATACCTTAGAGTAAAATGCAGCTGAAAGAGGGGATGGAGAAGCTTTTTCAGTACTAACAGAGAAAGATCTCTAGGATGTATCTTTAGGTAAAAAAGCAAGATGTAGACTATGTGTATAATATACTACAGCTTTTTCCCTACCTCAAAAAAGTGGGGAAAATTTATTTACATATGTTTGTGTATAATATACAAATAAATCTCTGGAAAGATAAACAGAAAAGTAGAAACAGTGGTTACTTGTTACTTGGGGAATATGACCTGGACAGATGGAGAATGGAGTAGTAAGGAGACTTAAACTATAGACTTTTAAAAATGTACGTTGTTCTGTGTGAATATCCAGGGTCCAGCAGAAGTAATGCCTTCTTGAGTGTGGTTGGTAGGGACATAATATGGGTGTAATAATTTATAGTTTTAATTTGAACATTTCACTTAAGATGTCATATGGTGTGCTTGAGTGTGATTTTGTTATGTTACAGAATTACATGCTTATAATTTTGTAATAAAAGATTTTGTAATAAGAAAGGGGTCATTATTTGTGCTGGACCCTGTATTATCTATATTAACATCTAAAAAGAAATTATAATGTAGGGGCATAAAAGATAAAGCAGTTGATTCTCCTTTGGAGATTGGGGGACATATTCAGAATGTGTAAGATTTGAACTGAGACTTTGAAGGATGAGTGAGATTTAGCAAATGGAGAAGATTGGAAAGTTATTGCAGGCAGAGGAAGTGGATTATACAAAGGCATCAGAACATGAAAGTGAACCTGGGAAATAGGGATTGCGCATTGAGACTATGAGGGCAACTGGGGGCATCAGAGGGATTGGAAATGGCTCAGAAGAGGAATTTAGAAAGTTTCGGTGCAGCCCTTGGAAAGCTGCTTGTATGTTGTGCTAGGTGCTGTTTGTTCCATTTAACGAACTTGAATGTCTGTATGGGCCATTCTGTGTGCTAGGTGCTGCAGAAGTGAGGCTCTGCCTTCGAGGCTAGTGGTTCTCCATCCTGACTGCATTTTAGAATCACTTAGAGAGCTCTAAAAAATACCAATGCAAGGCCCCCTCTTCACACAATTAAATGAGAATTCTAGGGTGTAAGGACTTGGCATCGGGAGCTTTTCAAAAAGACTTACCAGGTAATTCTAATCAGATGCATTTAATTTTGAAAATGCCTACTGTCCCTACCGTTCCTCTTCCTCCTTATTTTAATGAAAGGAATAATTTCTAGAAAGTGGTTGTGACAGGGCTAGAGAAATCTCTGAACTGGAAGCAAGAAAATGAGGTTATAGAAAATAGTTCAATCAAGAGATGGTAAAAGCCTTTAAAAAGTGGGGTTATTTGAGTGTAGTACAAAGATTTGAATTTAAAAGATATTTAATTGGAGAAGTTCACAAGGCTTGAGCACTGATGAGGTGGAAAGGGTTGAAAGTGATGATGAGCCAAAGGTAATCTAGCTTGGACGGCAGCGAATTGGTGCTGCGTTAGTTGAAAGAGGGAATGCACTAGAAGTTCTGTTTGGGGGTGAGGGCAGGTACTGAGGCAAAATAAGGGATTCAGTTTTGGAAGGGTTGTCCTGACGGTACCTGCAGTTTAGAAGTTGCACCAAGGGGCATTTGGATCTGTGCGTAGAGCAAACGGCACCATTTCAAAATCTATGCTGGCCATACACATCCAAAACATTTTCAGCAGGAGAACAGATCCATCCAGCCCTTAATCAGACTCAGGACTCCAGTTTGGGGGATAGGGTTCTTACAAGAGCAAGGTAAATTGTTCTGTCCTAGAGAATCTGGACTGAGCTGGGCACCACAGTGGGACAGGAAAAGATAATGGGTGCACTGAAAAGCAGGTGCAAGTGAACCCCTAACCAGGGTTTCAACCCGTGGGGAGTGACCCTGAGCCTGGGGTGCAGAGCCTGCCTTGTTCTTTATCTTCTCTCTGTGTATTTCATTGGCATCTCATCATTGTAGGGTAACAATTAGCACATCAGATTTGACTTAAAAGGTGCTTCTTTTTCAGGGAGAGCAAATGCTTCCTCTCTCTCCAACTGTGTCTCTGAGTACAAGGCAGCTGCTGAATGATGGGGATAAGGCAGCCTCCAGTGAGCAGGGACACGGTGAAAGCCACCCTACCCTCAAAAGTCCCTTGAAGCTCAGGCCTAGAACTCGGAAGTAAACAGAGCTATTGCTGAAGATCAGAGTTCATTTCAGATTCTGGGGCCTGAAAGGAGGGAACAAAAGGGTCTCCAGGAAGAGGAGTTGAGGCCTGTGGAGATAGTGTTAGATAAGTGGGCCCTGAACTTGCTCCTAAGGCATCTGATCTGTCATGCTTCAACAAACCATCAGGACCTCTTTGTCCTCCACTAATCAGAACCTCTAAACTGAAAGGGACCCCTTAAATAATTATTGGTGAGGATATGCAATCTTGAAACTTTTTTGAAAATGAAGAATGTTGAATTATTGTAATATGCCAGTTGAAAGTTATTTTACTCACGTTTGTCTAATGACCTTTCCCATAGCCTCAGTTTATACCAACAAGCAGGATTGCTGAGTTCCCTCCCATCTGCCAAACTTCAGCCTCTAAGGTGAGTAATTAATGTAGGACTGAGCCATTTGTGTGCTGTTTCTCACATGTAGGATAAGACTTACCAGGGGCCAAATGTTGTCACGGTGTATGAGGTTCAGAAAGTGAAGCACTAAAGGATTTTTTAAGCTGTCATCATTTTTCTCTTATTAGAGTAATGCATGTTTATTAAAGGAAAACTCAGAAAATAAAATATAAATAAGAAAATGTAAATCACTTATTGTCTTACTTCTTGGAGCTATGATCATTTAAAATATTTTAACATTTTTTCAATATTTTCTAGGAATATATAAGATATATATTTATATATTTAATCATATATATATAGTGAGAGATCTCTGTGAAAGACGTGGAGTGAGAGATTGATTGATTCTGTCTGTGGATATGTATTTACCTAGATATACATTGTATGTGTGGTTCCTACATTGTTTCTTATGTTTGCTGAAGGTCATGTTACATTATATTCCTTAAATGTCTGTTATTATATAAAATTTAAAGAACAGAGGGAATATTTTTAAATATTTAGATAAAGCTTTCAGTGACATCAAACACACAGAAATATGGAAAACTCTATTATGATTTTAGTTATTCACGTTTTTTAACAGGCAGATGATGGGATTGATAGGCCAGTTAACGTTTAGATAAGTGGTGCCTTGAACTTGCTCATGAGGCATCTGATCTATCGTGCTTCGACAGACCATCAGATGCTCTTGTACTGTACAGTGTCCACTACCCAGAACATCTGAACTGAAAGGGACCCTTCAATAATTATTGGCGAGGATGTGCAATCTTGAAACTTTTTTCAAAAAAGGGAGAATGTTTAATTGTTGTAATGTGCACCAGGGAGCCAAAGGCAAGTAAATCTCTGTTGGGAAGAAATCAGGAAGCATGCTGTTCTCAATTTAAGGCTTCCTGCAAAAATTAGATTTGCTGACTCAGCCCAGCTCTGCTGAGTCAGATTCCGAATGAGCCATTACAGTGGTTCACGTTTGCTGAAGTCTGTTTCTAAGCTTCTGCTTTTAAGGTTTTTATTAGTAATAAATATCAACTAATGTTATGAGGCTTTAAGGGAAATTGTGATTAATTATAAATAACTTGACTGCCCAAAAATACAAACATGCTCTTTGTTGTTTAAGGAAAATACAAAAACTCAGAAAACCAGGCCTTCAGGCAATGACTTGAAGTATGAGTCTTTTGCATCCTGGGAGCCTTCTGTCAGCCACAGAGGCTGGAAGAGAAACACCGAGGGGACAGACTCGGATGTGGAATACATCTCAGAGACGAAAATGGTGAAGTGTGCACAGAAGAAAGTGAGGCCACGGCAGAGACATCCAGCAGCCCTGCCAGAAAACGTCAAACTATCTGAGCGATCGCAGGTGTTTCTTTTTTTTCTTTTCTTATTCACCAAATGTGTAGTAATTGATCTACTCTGGAAATAGCATTCGGTAAAGCTTTTGCTTCCTTTTCACGTTTTTAAAGCATTCTAATTAAAGCATACGTATTGTAATCTGAGTTTCCTGGACAAGGTCCCAATTTCTATTTTTTTCTTCTGAGTTGTCTCTCTTGGAGGAAAAGTCAGATTGTTAATATCAACCATAACATCACCATAATGTGTGGAGAGGTCAACCAGCTGTATTTAAGAGAGACATATTCATATAGGATAAACCTGTAAACTTGAGGATTTCGTGCTCACATGCTTTATAGTAAAAATGCTTAGCCAAATTCTATAATAGGTATTTACCCCTGTAGTGAAGGTTCTGGAAAAATGGAATATAATTTCATTGGTGCACCTCAATATTGAGACTGATTTCAGCAAATGTACCACCTGAGACATATCTAAAGGAGTTTGTTTCTCTTAAACCACTGTACTTTCATTCTTAAAATGTTACCTTTGTTTAAATCCTTTTTGAAAATGAGCCCTCCAATTCAGTTATAACAGTACCCACAACTGATTGAGCATTTACCTCGTGCCACATTCACTGCTAAATGATCAGACATTATTAGCTCACGACCACTTTAAATCTTGCATAAGCCAAAATTTATTGCCTAGTTTATCTGCCTTGTTCATCAAACTTGACTTCTAATGCTTTATTCCTGTTTCCAAAATTAAATTCACCCTTCAAGGGTGGATATGGGCCACCATAAAAAATATTGAAATGAATTGCCATAGGTTCTGAAAGCAATAAACTGATTCAATCAGCAAATACCTGCTGAACTGCCCCGTGTCAGATACAGTGTCACGCACTGTGGGAGACAAGGTAGGTTAGGCTTTGCGCTTGCAGAAGGCATTGTTCTGAACAATTTATTAAAGAAATATCCCACACACTCTTATGTAATGTTTTTGGCAAATAGTGGGTAGATTTTTCTTGAAAATCTTCAGTGATGGAGACTCATTACCTCCTGAAGCAGCCTTTTCTCATTCTGTTTTGGAGTAACTCATTCTATTAAAATATTTAAAGTCCAGTTCCCTATAACTCTGAAGTTTTGGACCTAAATCTTTTTTTAAGACAATAGAAGCCAAGCTGAATCTGTCTACAATCATCAGAATTTTACTTTGAATTATGTATCATATACATTCAACTCTTGCTATGTCCAAAATACTGTATGTTAGTAATACCCTGTATAAAAATTAGTTTTATCCTTTAACTCTGACTTCTACTGATTGTGTGATTTCAAGATTTGCAATTTGTTGGCATATTTTATGGGTAGGTCACATGCTGCAAAAACATACAAATGATTTAAGAGGTTGAAGTGTGCCCAAGTATTGGAATATGACATGATTCACTTAGTGTGCATGCGTGTATGGTATATATGTATGTGTATATATATACACATATATACACATTTGGTATATATATACACATACAAGATATATATCATTTAAATATTCACTTAGTGTGTATATAACCGATCCCTGCCCCATCGAACTTACATGGAGACAGACAATCCATCAATTACACAGATAAATATAAACTGCAATTGTGACAGCTTTTATGACTTAGTAGCATGAGTACTTATAACAGAGAATTTGACTGTTATCTAAGAGGACAGGGAAATCATTCTTGAAAAAGTGATGGCTGAACTTTTGTGACTAAATTCCAATTAAACTGATACAGAGAGAGAAAGAGCATTTCCCAGCATTGCAAAGAGCATTTGCTAAAGAGGGAGCATGGTGACTATGGAGTACCTGAGGAAGACACCTGAGCCATGATGGGCAGAGAGATTGGAAGGGGAAGGTGTAAGATGAGTACAGAGTGGCCAGACCTTGCAGACCCTATATGTAGCCTTTGGTAAGAGGTTTTGCGTTTATTCTCAAAGCAGTGGGAAACCATGGAAGAGTTTGAAGCAGGGAAGTGGCATGATTAGATTTTCCTTTCGAAAAGATTGCTTTGGCTGAGTATGGAAGAAGGGTTAGCAGGGATAGGAGTGAATGCAGGAAGAACAGGTAAGCTATTATAGTGGTTGCATGGAGAAGTAACAGCCTAGTGTGGACCAGGGTGATAGTGAGGGGGTGGAGAGAAGTGAATACCGTATTTTGCCGTGTATAATGCACACCCGTGTTTTGGGCCCAGACTTTCAGGAAAAAAATTGTTTTAATTTTTAATTAAATTATTTGTTTATATTTAGATACTTGTTTTTTGTATTATAAAGTAATTTTAACATTTATTTTTGGACATATTATAGTACAAGGAACTTTGCGTAGCAAATAATTACAAAACACAAGAACAGATACAAGATATTTCAGGTACTACCCATGTAAAATACACATCCTATTTTTCCCTCAAAAATGTGGGCAGAAATATATGCATTATACATGGCAAAATAATACTTTTGTTCCTTCTTTGTTGTTTTGAGGAGGGAACACTGACCCAGCGTGGTGATATGTTGGCTATAGAAGGTAAAGCAGAGAGAAATGTCAAGAATAACTACAGAATCTCTGGCTCTTGCACCTGGTTGGGTGGTGATTGTATTCATTGAAACAGGGTATCCTAGAAGGTGGCTGGGCTTCCAAGGAGAAGCCCAAGTTCAGCTTACACAGTTTAAGACCCCCAAGCAGACATGCCAAGTGGGAAGTAAGGGTAAGAGGTAAAGAACAATGAGGTAGATACTTGAGGGATGTTAGCATTTTATGGCTACAGTCCAAGGATGTGTGCACAGGGGACAGTGAAAGAACAGGAAGAGAAGAAATCAGGAATTTGTTTTATTTTTAAAGCCAAGGGTGGGGGGAGTAGGGAGAGATGAAATGTAATCTAAGGTGAGATGGTCAGAGAGGTCGAATTTTATTGAGATGCTAAAAGTCTCTGAAAACTGTCCATTGTCTTAATGACTTAGAGGTAAAAGGGATGGTCTCAGGAAGGATTTCATCGTTTTTTGTTGGAGTGAAGAGGGGAGAAGATTAGAATGAATTGATTAGCAAGTGGAGGGTGAAGAAAGGGAGACTGGCTATATGTCAACTCTTGGAAAGGTAAGATAATTTCACTTCAGAAGATATTCTATACTTAATAAAAGCTAAAAAGTGAGGTGGATAGATCCGGAGACTGTGTAATTTTTTATAAACTGTTGAAAAATGAATTTAATCAGGTTTTAAACTGCAATTGAAACAACTTCCAATTACTCGAGGGTTGTTTGCAGTAAACTCTAAATATTCTGTCTAGCAAACACAACACTAGACATTACCACTATCGAGGAGGAGCAGGAAGTATAATTAATTTTAATATTAGCTTAAGTAGATGGAATTAGGAAAGCAGATGTGCTCAGAGTAAATCTTATCATATGTTCCCAAAGCTTGATAAAAATGGCTCTGGAATTAGCAAATGATTTAGCTCATTTGCACCACAGTTCAGCTTTGTTAATACAGGTAATTAATGAATTACCCATTCTTCCTAGAGAATTGTTTTTATCCCATCCTGTGTTTCCCAGAAGATGCTACTTTCTTTTTCCCTAACAACTTTCCTTCCATTTCCTAAAAACAGGGCTCCCACTAAAAATAATATACTTACTATTTTCTACATCTGCAATTTTTTATTCTTTTTAATTTTCCCCCAGTGTTCTTTGTTAATTCATTCTACTGAACAAACAAAATAATTAAGCATTTACTCTGGGCCAGGTACTGAAGACTCAGAGATTGACACAATTCTTGCCCTCAAGAAGCTAAGAGTCTACCTCAAGCCATCCTAATCAAAAGAGACCTTTCCTTGCCCTGGCTGGTGTGGCTCAGTGGATTGAGCGCTGGCCTGCGAACCAAAGGGTCATGGATTCAATTCTCAGTCAGGGCATATGTCTGGGTTGCAGGTCATGTCCCCAGCTGGGTGCACACAAGAGGCAACCACACATTAATGTTTCTCTCCCACTCTTTCTCTCAATCTAAAAATAAATAAAATATTTTAAAAAGAGACCTTTCCTTGAATCATAAATTTTCCTTTCTAACAGTCTCTCACCATTCAAGTATGAGGACATCCTTTCAATGATCAGAGGAATGACTGTAGATATCTCGCATACTACGAGGCAGGTCTAGTATCTGTTGGTTAAGAAGTACATAGTAAGAAAAAGCCATCATAGATATTTTGAAATGAATGCACTTCTTATTCCCCCCAGCAACACCTACATAAATATTAAGAACAATGTGTACATCCATATGAGACATTATCTGTTCCAGATATGGGAGTAATTCATGCAGTTCCTTTGCAAAATAATGTAAGCCTTTTGGTTCACAGTTGAGCACCATAGTTTACACCATTCATTTCATACTTAATTTGTCTTATGATACTCTTTTTTAATTGTTATTATTCAACCCTTACATATGCTTATCTAAGTCATATACTTCTTGAGAGCAAAGATCAAGAATTGAATTTCCTCTGTTTATCTTACAGAAATATATTTCTGTACAGAAATTAATAGAGGATGAATGAAGGTAGTTTAACGTATACCATTGACCGCTACTAATCCTTGTATATTTTTGCAATACCTTGCTATAGGCCTCTTCTTGGGAAATGAAATGGAAGCAGAATCAGAATCTGGTGCAGGAATGTAAGGCTTTGATTGAAGCTGAAACCATCAACAGCGATCCAGATAAAATCCTGGTGAGATAACCTTTACTGACTCATCTTCATATTCATAAAGATTAGAGGAATCTGAGAAGCATTTTACATTAGTGTCTCAAAGTAAGGGAAACATTTCATGGAATGATCTAGTTTTTACTTGAAGAAACAAGACCCAGAAAATCAGTTAGTTGCCCAAGGCTGCACACACTAGTAGAACTAAATCTGTAGCTTGTACCTCCTGACTGCTAGCTCATGATGCTTTTCATTATAGTTATCAGGGTGTGAGAGCTTTAACATTATGTAAACACATATAAATTATATATATATATATAAAGTATAAGGTCATCCCAACACCTGCATGCTCAAATCCAAATCATATGAACCTTTCTATAATTTGTAATACGAATTCTCACCAGAAACTGAAACTCAGAATTGCTGTAAATTAGGCCACTGTCAAAAAGCCCTGCGAAGAGAAGTCTGTTTTAAAAATATGGACATACTTTCCATTTGTTTCCCTTGATTCAGTATCCCTGACTCTTAGTTGATATCAAAAAGCTATCTATCTGGACTATTTTACCATAAACCCTGAACGAGTTGCCTTGCTTCACTGAACTAAGTGTGAAGGCCCCTGAGTCAGTCAGGAAGCACTGATTCAAGGGCTGACCACATGAGAATCACCTCATCTGTGAAGTTCTGTTAAAGACATTGTCCATTATGTTATATCATGTCCTTTGTATTGTATTAAAAGTTCATTTAGACAATAGAATTTAATGTCAAAAAAAATCTATTCGATATGTTTTTATCAGAACATGAATTTCATTACTATTAGTTCACTATTTACCTTTATTTCCAAGCTTATAGCTAAACATTAAATAAGAATAACTGTAGTCACCTAGATGGTTGCTATTTTTGACAAGGTAATATAATGAGAGTATTTAGAAAAGGGTCTGGCCTATTACACATGTCTTTGGGTAAGGTACCTCAGAATGCTATTTGGAATTGTAGATTAGATTTCAATTACAAATGAGCCAATAAAGTCTTCTGACTTTAGCCCAATTTCTGTGCCCTTCAGCAGAAAATCATTGTCATATGGTAAATGGTATAATAATAGTTGTTTTTATTTAAAAAATCTCTTATTATGGGAAATTTCAAACAGTACAATCGACTTCTATGTGCAGGATTTTCATCTCTAGCAATGATCAGCTCATGGCCAGTCTTGTTTCGTTTGCATCTTCCCTGCCCCCGTTACTCCCAGGCTTTGCTCATGTCCCTTCATCCGTAAGTTATAATTGTCTCACGAAGCCATCTGAAGGACATGGAAAAGAACTAGGCATGATTCGTGAAAGGGAACTGGAAAGTACCTCCTTACTGACAATAAGGGACAACTAAATCCAGGGTATGAAAAAAAAGGAACACCAAAGTATTTTCAAAAGGAAAAGGATAAACATTTTATCAGGGGCCAAAAAGAAAGAGGAAGTTGCAACCACTATTGTAAATAACATCGCCTTTATTTACCTCTTTGAAGCAAAATGTGTTCTATCTGTCCCTGTGAATAGCACCAGTCACCGCCTGCGTGCAGAGCCTTCAGAATCCTGGTGTGTGTTATGTAGCCATTGCATTGACACCTTTTCCAAGGTGGCATCCAGCTTTTAGCTGGCGCTTTTCATACATTAGGTATGACATGTACATTAAAATTGTTGTCTTTTTATGTGACGTTTCTCAAGTTCATACGTTACTCATGTGTGTGTATAATATCATTTATCTGTGTCCCCGTGATTCTAGCAGGAACTCTGTTTTGAAACTCATGATGTGGAGTTAATTTGGATAAATAGGGATTATCCAGAGTTGCATGTTAACTCCTTGGTTTGTCTGTAGTTGCAGTAATTTGGATAAATAGGGATTATCCAGAGTTGCATGTTAACTCCTTGGTTTGTCTGTAGTTGCAGTAATTTCTGGTAGGAAGTAATTCTTCGTGTTCATCTGTACTTTCTTAAACTCAGAAATTAAAAATGATTCTTCTTCGGCCCTGGGCTCCTTCCCAGTTACCTTCTAACTGCAGTGCCTGTGAGTGTGTAAGTGTGTGTGTGTGGGTGTGTGTGTATGGGGCATGTACTTTAATTCTGACCCTGGACGTGTCACGTTTAAACAAGGAAGGCACTCAGGGCTAACAGTGCTACAAGAGGCTGTCACTTAAGGAAGAACAATCGACTACCACACAGGACACTCCCTGCCCACCCCCAAACAGGTGGTTTTTACTATTTTGGTGAATTTTCTGGGACCCAGGGTCTTACTCTCAGGTGTAACAGGCTCAGAAATACATCTTCAGCACACCAAAGAAAGTTCATCTCACAGGGATGATTGCCCACTATCCATACTCATGAGACTGTTTGTTGCACGAGACCATAACGGTAGTTCAGTCATTTAAAGATGAATACGGCCTCAGTCCAGTGGGAAGTCATGGGCATTCTTTCCCTGTTTGCCAATCTGCATGGGCTAGCCAATTGCACTCTGACAGTTGCTGGTGAGCTAGGTGCCTGAATATTCAACAGGCTTCCAGCAGAACAGCCTGCTGTGTCTGTCTCCCCAAAAGAAATGAAGGGGTGGTGTTACCAGAGCAGCCATGACTCAGAGGGGGCCCGGCTCCCCCACACTGTGCCAGCCTGTGCTCTTCTGAGTATGTTTCTTCACCTTGTGCAGAGAGCGACTCCATTCCGGTCAGCAAGATCTTTTTTTGCTGTGTTAGTAACATCTGTCAGTCTGCCTTTTGAAAGGATTTTTTCCATATTAGGGCATGTCATATTCCTTTCTTCCCAGTTTCAGACATGCTATGCTCTGGCTCTCTGACGGTTGTGCAGTTTCAAGTGAGATGATAAGAATGTCCCTTACTTTTCAGATCTACGTTGAATCTGACCTTTGCTGATTATTTCAGCCACGGTGTCATTCATTCTGCCAAACCACCTCTTCTGCTGTGACTCAGGGTTACAACAGTTTCATCTGTTTTCGTAACATCTTCTTCCTCCCACTCCGCCTAATTCTTGATTGAATGTTCTTCCTGTGCCTTTGCTCCAAGGCCTACAGCCTGTTGAAGCTATTTGTTAAAAAAAAAAAGAGACACTTGTTTTTTCTTTTCCCAGTAGGATAACCCTCACTTTCTAGTCATTTTTAATATTTGTGTCTTTGCTCTATATCTTGTATCACATTCAGCTTGTTCCAAATCATTCATGTGGTGTTGGGCTTCACTCCCTTACCTCCAGTTGCTTCTGCCCGCATACTTTGTCGGTGTTACTTTCCCGGCATTGTTTCCTTTTTCATGTTACTTTATGTTTGTCCCCTTAGCCAGTGCAGGCCACTCAACTCTCAAAGTCCATGCACTGCGTGTCCTTGCTCAGACCTTGCATGTGATTTGGAGCTTTGGAAGCCTCTCTCTGGGATCCGATGACAACTACAGCCATTTCCCTGAGGTTAAAAAACTGTCATGACAGCCAGTGAAAGTGAGGACATATTCATCAGTGATACATCTGATAAGGGGTTAATCTCCAAAATTTATAAAGAACTTAATAAAACTCAACACAAAAAGCCCAAACAATCCAATTAAAAGTGGGCAAAGGACCTAAAGAGACACTTACTCAAAGAGGACATACAGATAGACAATAGATATATGAAAAGATGCTCAATGTCAGTAATTATCAGAGACATGTAAATCAGGGGTGTCAAACTCATTTTCACTAGGGGCCACATCAGCCTCACAGTTGCCTTCAAAGGGCTGAATGTAATTTCAACCCCTTAACAGTTAAGGAGTTGTTACATTTATACAGTCCTAAAATTATTTCGGCCCTTTGAAGGCAACTGCAAGGCTGATATGGCCCGCTGGTGAAAATGAGTTTGACACCCCTGATGTAAATTAAAACCACAATGAGATATCATCTCACACCTGTCAGAATGGCTATCACTAATAAATCAACAAACAACAAGTGCTGGCGAGGATGTGGAGAAAGGGGAACCCTGTGTATTGTTGTTGGGAATGCAGACTGGTGCAGCCACTGTGGAAAACAGTATGGAGTTTCCTCAAAAAACTAAAAACGGAACTGCCTTATGACTCAACAATTTCCCTTCTTGGAATTTATCCAAAGAAATCCACAACACTAATTCGAAATTACATAAGCATCCCTGTGATCATTGCAGTGTTATTTACAATAGCCAAGAATTGCAAGCAGCCCAAGCATCCATCAGTAGACGAGTGGATAAAAAAGCTGTGGTACATTTATGCAGTGGAATACTACTCAGCTGTAAAAAAGAAGGAAATCTTACCTTCTGCAACAGCGTGGATGGACCTGGAGTATATTATGCCAAGTGAAATAAACCAGTCAGAGAAAAACAAATACCAAATGATTTCACTTACATATGGAATCTAATGAACAACATAAACAAACAAACAAAGTAGAAATAGACTCATAGATACAGAGAACAAATTGACAGCTGTCAGAGTAGAAGAGGGTTGGGGAGCTGGGAGAAAAAGGTGAAAGGATTAAGCAAATTAAAAAAAAAAACCTCATAGACACAGGCAGTAGCATGGTGTTTACCAGAGGGAAGCGGGTAGGAGGAGGTAGAGGAGGGTAAACAGGATAAATGGTGATGGAAGGAGACTTAGCTTGGGGTGGTGAATACACAATATAATACACAGAGGATGTATTATAGAATTGTACCCCTGCAACCTATATAATTTTATTAACCAATGTCACATCAGTGAATTCAATAAAACTTTTTAAAATCTGTCATGAAAGTAATGAGGATTTGAAAGGACATCTTAATCCTCATCCAAATGCCCTAGGCAGCCTCCCAGTCGCCCTTTGGAGGTGACGTGTGTGGGGCTGTCGGTCTGCATGGCAGACACTTCTTTCATTATTTCTCACAACCATGTTCGCACAGCTGCAGTCCCGCCATCATTTCAGGGTAACCAGGGCGGTCCGGATTTATGACCTCCGACCCTGTAAAACTGTGTTTTCTGAAATTCTACTGTGTGTGCACATGCACAGGAGTTTTAGCGGGGTTAGCCTTCCCTTTTTTGTGCAGCCACGATGAAACTTGGGTACCATAGTTCACGTGCATTGTCTCACCTAATGTTTGAATAACCTGAGGAGCAAGTTCTCTCTTCATCCCAGTTTACAGATGAGGAAGAGGGTCACCTTGAACCTCAGCTGTTCCCACTTTCTTAGTCACTTTTTATCATGACTTTTCTCTTTATTGTCTGTTCCCATATCCTGTCTCCTCCATTGATTCAGCCAGCCCATTCCACACATGTAGGTTGGAGCACTCTTTGCCCAGGTGGAAGGATTTCAAGGTCCAAGCACATACTGCACTGACTAACATCCGACATTTGGGCTCAGACAGTTTTTCAAAGCTTTATACGAGCGTTCTCCAGCCATGATGCTTGAATTTATTCAAGAAAATCAATCCATTGTTCTCCTTGCTCAGATTAAATCAACTTCCTTTTAGCTCATTTCTCCACTTACCCACCTCAATGTGACCTATGCAGTGCAGTTCTTTTCTGCTCAGGACCTGGCCCTTCTCTTTCCAGTTAACCTAGGTCACAGGACAGTCATTAGGACCGTCATCTCGGGATGATTCCTGGAAAGGAGAGTCTTCTCCTTGCCCAAGGTAATCATTCTAGTAATGTCTTTGTGGTCATAACCTTACCACACACCCCTCTTGTCTCCAGAAAATCCTATTATTTCTCATTTTCCATGCTCAAAACACACACCCTGCTCTCTCTTTGAACAAATACTGCACAGTCTGAACTATTTCTGTCTCAAGCATTGCTAAACCCACATGTAAAGCTCAAACTTGTCTCCGTTAGCTCCCGATGGGGAGGAAATAGAATTTCTTCCTAGCACCTCTTATAGATTCACCAGCCTTCGTCAGGGGAATTAGTCTCCAAGGAGAGGTTGCTACAGTTCTCTTTTACTGGAGCAGTGCCCTGTGGTACTGTTGTAATTAAGGATTTGTCTGAGTTCAATGAAAAACACTGGCACACTGCCATGTGATAAATTGGCAGCTAAGCTTTACTCCAGGCAAAATTTGGCACATGAGCTCTGTGTCACCCCAGTGCCCCTCCAGGTGATGCATTCTGATCAGCTGTCACTGCACCATGCTTAATAGAAGCTGGAAAAATGAAAAATGAAGCAATGAGACTAGACCACCAAGCATCCTAACAAAAGGCAAGCAGCCTCGAGTTAGGTCTTCAGATGAGATAGATATAAGAACCAGCTCTACAGACAAGACGTCCTAGGGGATGTGCTCTGAGAGGTGACTGGCAAAACTGGGTTGCCAGACCACAACAGATGGTCAAGGAAGCAAATGATTAATTTGAAGAAAGCTTGAAAATTCAGGAACAGCAGGAAAATTAACAGCGCCAATGGTAAGTTACAGAAGTGGGGTAGGCATGATTTGCTGAGACTCAAAGCAGAGTGATAAAAGTATTATTGGTTGTTATATACGTGTGTGCTTTTATTCATCTTGGTGGACCACATAACACCAAATTAAAATTACTCAAATTACCTAACTCTAATGTGAAGCAACATTTACTTTTTCCCTGAATGCTGGTATTTGTTGCTTTTTCACAATTGATAATAATTTTAATCTTCTTTCAGTTACTGCTCTGACTGTCAGTGGCTAACTAAGATTGCTGAGACAGTGAAAGATATCTATGGTGTTGTTATTTAAGGTTAGGTTAGACTTGCCTGTTTAGTAATCAGGAAACATAGTGAGTTTTTGGTTGGACTTAACTGTAGACCTTATTTAATCTGTGGTCATTCAGGTCTTTTTTGGCTTACACTTGTCCTTGAGAACAGAGTGGCAGATGAATTTATTTTACTTTCTCAATCTTAAGACATTTTTAAAAACTTCATGGCCAGATTACAACTGACAGATGTGTTTTAAGAGTCTGGCGATGGATCCTCTACTATTTCCTATGAAAGGTATAACCTCCAGTGTCTAATCCAAAGTGTGGCACTTTCTGGGGTTCAAGATACCTGAATAAAAGAATGAGTGGACGGAACCATCTTCCTGTCACAGAACCCAGCTAAGTCCTTTACCAACTACACCTGGTTAGCTCTTTGGGCATCTTTCAAAAGGGGCTGATTCTGGCTCAAGAAAAGCATCAACCCTTCCCAAGCCCCTAGGTCCACTGATAGCGCCTCCATAGTATTTTATGAAAGCTGAAGAATGTATGGAAGAGATGATGAGTTTCCAACATCTAGGTGTGTGCTCTGTGGTGGCGAAACACCACCACAACAAAAACCAAAAACAATAATTCCGAGTAATTCTGTGTTGGCATCAATACTATATGACAATGAAAGTGACAAAATGGCTCAATAACCTAAAAGAAGGTAAAAAAGAAGAAAAGCAAATAACCTGCCTACCTAATGCCTAAGCCAGCTATATTCACGCTAAATATACACGATTCTTCTGATTCCTCTAATAGATTTTTAATGGGAAACTGCATTGGTGTTGCAATAACATGATTTCAGATGATTAAAGGTGCCTTAACTTTAAAGGCAGGCCAATTTGCAAGCAGTTTTCCTGGTTGGTGATGTTACCATTTTCTCCGTGTGAACCCGTATGAAGCTGTGGTTGCTGCTCACAGTATCAGAAGTTCACGAGCAGAGACAGCCTCTTTACAAGATACAAACCAACGTTGCCCGAGGAACTCTGGAGGAAAAATTGTCCTCACTCTCCATAGCATCGCTCATTAACTTGCCCACAGACTCACACGTAGACAAAAGCAGCATGTAATACAATTCCTGACCTAAAGGAAAATTTCGTGGGGACTTACAATGAATTTAAATATGCAGGTGCCAGTGTGTGAACTACCAGCTATCACATATCAGTTAACATAAGTTTATTCAATGATATTATGTTAGAGATTTTGAGGGACACCAAAAAATAAAACAAAATATAAGGCCTTCTCCTTAAAGAGAGGGCAAATTGGAGGACAATTTACGAAAACACAAGATAGCAGTATGTATGGAAAGGAGACAAGTTCCTCACCCTGACAGACCATTTCAGGTTCAATTCAGATCTGCATGCCACTTGTCAGTGGTATCAACTTTTGATCTTCTGTTTTCTTTCTCCACATGTAGTTTTATCATTTTGCCTTTTATCTTTATAAGTCTTTAATGAGGTTGAGTTACAGAAATTCTTATTCTCTAATTACAGTTTACATTCAGTATTATTTTGTATTAGTTTCAAGAGTACAGCGTAGGGGTTGACAATCATACACTTTGCAAAATGGTCCCCCTGATGTTTCCAGTACCTACCCGGCACTATACATAGTTACTACAATATTATTGACTCTATTCCCTATGCTGTACAGTCTTCCATTTTCTTATCTATAAAATGAGAATAACATTACCTACTCTCAAGGTTGTTATGAGACTGAGTGGTATGATTTGTGACGGGATGAAAATAATTATTTTTGTGTTATGAGAAATATTTGTAAAACCCCCTTCTGTGATTCTAAGAGCAAATTCAGCCTCTATTGGGTGGGCTGGTAGATGGGAGTAAATAATGAAAACTGAGAGAGTGAAATTGCTTGTGGAAGGAAAGGGAGAACCAGAGAGTGTCCCTGTGTGTGGGGGGTGGGGGTGGATGTGTAGACAACTTAGAATCACACTGAGAAGAGCTTTGAAAACCAGACAAAAGCCAAACAAGGAGTTTGTACTTGAGGTAGTAAGCAGTCAGAAACTTTACGAAGGTTTTGAGAAAGAATATTTAATCATGGACATTTTGTCTAAAGAATTGAGTCTTTGTGTTATGGAAATGTGATAATAGAGCAGCACTGGAAAGAGTCGAAGCTACTTTATTATTATTAGTCTATGAGTATATTAAGTGTCAGTCACTGTCCTAGACAGTAGTGATGCAGCATGAAAAAAATGGACAATACTCCCTTCCTCGTGGTGCTTGTCTTGTAGTTGGAGAATGAGACAATAGACAAGCTGAATAAGCAAAATATGTTGCATGGTAGGTAATGGTAAGTACTGGTAATGGCAATGGCAAATGGTAATGGCAAAATAAAGCAGAGGAGGCAGATAGGAAGTATCAGTGTTGGGTGTGGTGAGGATGAGGTTCAATTTGGTGTAGAGCGGGCACGAAAGGCCTGACGGGATGTTTGAGGAAAGACTAGAAAAAAAATTAGGGGTGCAAACAAATCAACAGCACATATGTCAGAGACCTGGAGAGAGGGGGTCCCTGGATGCCTATGGAAGAGCAGGTGGAGAGGAGAAATGGAGGGCAGGGAATGAGAACAGTGGAGCCCAGAGAGGCAGCTGGGCTCAGTAATGGCGTAGCTTTCTTTTACCTGCTATTTTTTTTCACAGAATTTACATTACCTGATATTACGTTACACAACTGTCTTTTTTTATTGATTTCATATCTTTTATTTTCTCTTCAATAGAAAATAAGCTCCAAAAGGGCAGGACTTTGTCTCTTCACCGTAACAGTGTCTGGCCTATGCTGGGGGTCAATTTTATTGAATAAATTAATTAATGAAAGGAGGAGCCTAGAACGTAATGTTAACTGTGCAAGAGTGAAAACAGGAAGGGGCGTAGAGTTCGACAGGAAGGCATTTACTTGTCTGGTAGACTTTACGGGTCTTTGATGGTAATACATGCTTGGGGTGGAAGTTGAGGGACAAAGAAATAGAAGAAAAGAAACCAGATAAAGTGATATCAATCAGTCTTTTAAGCTTTCTTAACAATAGTTGAATCTGGTAAGGGTTGCTCAGCTGACTGTGTATGTTCTTTTTCCCTTTCTCTAACTTATTTATGATGCATTTACCCTCTTAAATAGGTACTTCGCAAAATTGAGTTTGTGGTATAATGCCGATCCATGGCATCCCTTGGGGAACTGACAAATCCCTCTCTGCTCATTGTTAACATAATTTTAATTAAGGTATTGAAAACCCCATGTTAAGACTTAACTATAATCTCATTTACTGTGTGGGAGGTAAAAATCTTAGAAAAAGCATATCCCTAAACTGCAGAGTATGAAATGGAGTTAAGCTTGAGCGACTGGAGAGCATTTTTGTAATGAAATGGGGTAATATAGGTGAGAGAGCTTTGTAATAGTAGCAAATATACACAAATAGTGCCATTGAAAAGATAACTAGCTGCTTATATTCTTGTCTCGGCTTGAAAAAATTCAGACCTTCAAAGCTATAAGTACATTATAATAGAAGGGAGCATCCTAGGGGCTCAGATATTTACATGGTGTTATTTAAAAGGAAAACTGTAGGCTGTGAATTATTTATTGAAAGTCTGTAAACATTTCTATGCCAAAGAATAAAGAAAATACAGGGAAGGAAAGGAAGAAAAGGAAATTGCTCCTGCAATAGAGATGGTAAAGCTTTGGATAAGCAACATTTTGGGGATGAAGGGACATATCTGATCCTCATAAAAACAGCCTTCAAGAGGCAGAGCTCAGAGCAGAGAACTAAACAATAAAATGCAAAAGTAATTTTATGAGACTATGTTAACAGCACCACCAAGAGAAGTTCCCTGCTGGGAGTACTGTCATTTTTATTGATCTTGGCTACTTGCATCTTGTCTGTTTTTCATCATGACAAAGATTTTCACCAGAGAAAATGAACATCCTGAGCAGGATCATCGTGGATGATAACAAAGTGGTTTTAACTTAAGGCATTTATAGGGTTCCTCTTGTAAGCTTATCTTGTGTTTTCTGCTGTTGTAGGAAATAGCCCATGCTGCTTATAAACTGGTCAGAAAATATTTAGTTGAAAGCTAGAAACTCTGAACAAAGTATACAGATTTTCCTTATATATCAACACATCATAAGAGAACTAAATTTTATGATATACCAGAAACTAATAAGACACATATTTTAACGTCATTTTGCAAAATAAACTTTTAAAAATGTGTACACTTTTCTTCCTAGAGCATGAATTCATTTACAGCGTAAGTTCAAAAGTATTTTGTTATAGACAAAAGTAGCTTAGAAACAGTTTCATTCATTTTCCTTAGCCCACAAGGCTTTTCTTTCCCTCAGTTTGGGTAAAATAGAAATGGCGATGTCAGCCAGCCTTGCAGTTCTTTTGTTGTTAGGCCACACGTGCGCCCATTTCACCTGCTCTCTGACAGAGCACAGTCTCCAGAATGCCATGTAATATGTATGTTCAGGCCGTGTGTCCTGAGAAGAGAGAAGAGGAAGCTTGGTGGCCTCTCTCTCCCATATTTTGTTTAGCATGGTGGGGAAGGCATGAAAGGTAAATACATACATAGCGGACAAGCTCCAGAAACTGACAGCTCCACACCTTCCACCAGGGAACGGAAATGGGGAGCATGGCTGTCGTACTGTGTTCACGGGTCTTCAGACTGAGGAGCAGACAGGAGCTTTGCCTTACCTCTGCCTTTGCCATTTTCCTTTTCTACAGCCCGTTCCCCCACCTTCTCACAGATTTACAAAATACATAATGTGGGGAGAATTCTGGGTCTGTTTTCCAGAAAGACATAAACTAACATAACACCCTCTCACCTAAAGAAATACATTCCTGAAGTATAAGCTGGTTTTGTATGAGCCTTGTGGAAGGGATCTTACAGGATTCCCAAAGTGATGACCTGGCTGCCAAATGGCACCCCCTAACTCTCCCAACCTCCTGTGCCCCCCACTCCCAACGTCACATACACACACATCTCTTTCTCAAGTGCCACCAACAAACACTTCTGGCTCTTGCACTCAACACATTAAGGCTCTGTAATCCCCTTTAGACAGATTTACTGTGATTCTGTTAAAAGACAAGGTATCCCTTCCCTCAACACTTCAGGTATGCTCCCGATCCCCATCCCCACATTTTTCCCCATTATGCTTCGGGGCCTCATGCCGCAGGCTGCAACATCCTCAGTGTTTTCGTGGCACTGCTGTTGAGCTCATACTCTGTCTGCTCTGTAGCAACGAGAGGCGTGATACGTCTCTTCAAAACAGCAGAGAGAATCCTTTGTTGGTCCTGGTGAATCAAATACTTGGCACACTTGTTAGAATCACGGTTACATCTATGTGAGATACGGGTTTTTGAAAATATCTGTACAAAGAATGTGAACATCCTTTTAAAGAAATGATAGAAGTAAATATGACAGTTGTAATGTGATCATCCCTGTGATGCATGTCAATACAATGTTCTACAATATTTCTGATTGCCTCCCTTTGTAGCATGCATGTAACACCATACTCCTGGCAATGCTGTGGTCCATCCTCTGATGTGAGCGTTGATGTTCAAGGCCATTTTTGCAACCTATAATATGTCCTGTGTTTTTGTACAGCTCTAAATTAAGTGCTTGTTTTTCAGATTTTAGATCAAGGTGACAATGTTTTATTGAAACAAGAAAAAAAGGAAGATTCTCTTATGAAAAAAGGTAAAAAGTAGTTCAGTGTATATATATTAGCTGTAATGTTTGAGTTGTTTTCAATATGACTATGTGATATATCTTATGTGAAACGTAGAGCAGAAGTTTGGCAGCACCAGTTTGGATTTTAAAATATGAAATTTGTCATTACGGCAGTGGGAGGAGGGGCGAGTAGAGATCCACCAGCCGCCTGTTTTGAAGGGGCAGAGAGATACCTCCTGCCTGAGAGCAGTGCCCCCAACAGTGTCACACTGACTGAAAGACCCAACAGTAGATGTATGTTACCCTTCACATTGAATTCTATTTCATAATGTGTTGAGGCTTCATATCAGGTCTATAATTGTAAATCTATTTGCAAATTATAATGGCATTCTCTGAACCTACAACTGTGAGGTTTTCTGAGTGACATGACTGACTACATGACTCTAGGTCTCTTCCTGTATCAAGGTTAGACTCTCTACTGGAGACAGAATTTGGATTGGGATCCGTTAAGATGTTTTTGAACCTGGACTCAAAATGGAATAAAGAAATATACTATAGGGAGAAAGGCTGGTGAGGGAAGGGAATCTGAATCATCCCAATCAAGTAACCCCATGTACAACAATAGCAGAAAATAAGCATCCTTAAAGAGATGATGAAATGTTATTATAAATTGCCTTGAGAGTATATTGGTGCAGTTTCACAAAAAAGGTGTTTGAATACACAGCCAAATTACATAAGTAGTTAATGAACCAGTAACACTTCTTTCAGTTTATTATGTGATCATGAAAAAGTGACTGTCTTCATTTTGTCTATGTTCTTTTGAAGAAAAACGGGAGCTGTGCAGCGATACTACAGAAATAAAGAAAAACTCTTCATTACCTAACTGGAAAAGGTAAGTGTACTGCAATTATACAAAATCCAAGTGGGTGAAATTATAGCGCTGAAAAGTAATTATCAGTGTTTAAATACAAGAAGAAAGAAAATAATAGCAACAAGCAAAGTCAATTAAGAATAGAACCAAATTTTACAAAGGAGACAAGAAAGAATAGAACACACTAAATTTTGTACTTTTCCGCCAAACCTTTTCATTTTCTTTTGTGAGGATTTGGGAATAATAAAATGGAAGAGGCTTCACTTCCTACTCACAGCAAGCAACTAATTCACATTACTGTAATGTAGTCCAAGAATGGAAAATGTCACATATATAAGGTATGACTATGAAATCATGAACTGATTTTTTTGTGTGGTTCATTATCTAATTGTGACACATGCATGCAATTATAATAATAGTTGCATGCTAGAATTTTCTTGACATGAGACTTTTATGACTTTCAAGTTAAATCAGCTGAATATTTTGGTTGCCTAATGGAATGAAAAGAATGTTTTCAAGGAAACAAACTCTTAACCCTTGCTCTACTGCAAACCTATCTAAGCTGCTTTTCAGACAATCAGACCCAATGTCTGTGAATCCAGATTCCCTGCTCTTTTTTGCACAGGAGCAATTGAAGTAAGTGCAAGAAAAAAACCGATGAGAACATTTATGTTCCTGAACATGCTGAGGAGTGACTCTAACGCTCACATTCCACCACTTTACTCTTCTATTTGAAAGCCTTTCACAGCCCCATCACTGCCAAGATAAATGATAAACTCCTTAGCATGGCACAAGTCCCCTTCATGGATAGGAAGAATTAATATCATTAAAATGTCATATTACCCAAAGCAATCTACAGATTCAACACAGTTCCTATCAAGATGCCAATGATGTAGTTCAGAACAAATATTTCAAAAATTTATATGGAGCCACAAAAGGCCCTGTATAGCAACAGGGATCCTGAAAGAGAAGAACAAAGTTAGAGGGATCCCACTACCTAATATCAAACTATACTACAAGGCCATAGTAATCAAAATAACACGGTATTGGCATAAAAACAGACACACAGATCAATGGAACAGTTTAGAGAACCCAGAAATAAACTCACATCTTCATAGTCAATTAACATTTGACAGAGGAAGCAAGCTCATACAGTGGGCTAAAAATAGTTTATTCAATAAGCAGTGTTGGGAAAATTGGACATATATGTACAGAAAAATGAAGCTAGACCACCTTAAACCACACACAAGAATAAATTCAAAGGAATTAAAGACTTAAATGTTGCACCCAAGACCATAAAAATCCTAGACAAAACAGATGGTTAAATCTCAGATATTGCTCATAGCAATATTTTTTCTAATATATCTCCTTAGGCAAGGGAAACAAAAGGGAAAATAAATGAGACTACATCAAAGTAAAGATTTTTTGCACAGCAAAGGATATCATCAACAAAATAAAAAGAGAACCCACAGAATGGGAGAACATATTGCTGATACTTCTGAAAAGGGGTTAATATCCAAAATTTTTAAAGTACTTACAAAGCTCAACACCAAAAAAACCCCCAAACAACTCAGTAGAAAATTGGACAAAGGACCTGAACAGACACTTCTCCAAAGAGGACATACAGATGGCCAACGGCATATGAAAAGATACAACATCATTAATCATCACAGAAATGCAAATTAATACCACAGTAAGATATCATCTCACGCCTGTGAGAATGACTATCAGCAATAAGTCAACAAACAACAAGCACTGACAAGGATGTGGAGAAAGGAGACCCTTTTACACTGTTGGTGGGAATGCAGACTGGTGCAACCACTGTAGAAAGCAGTGTGGAGATACTTCAAAAAAATAAGAAACAGATCTACCTTTCGTCCCAGCTATCCACTTCTGGGAACATATCTGAAGGAACTCAAAACATTAATTTGAAAGAACTTAAGCACCCCCTATGTTCATTGCAGCATTATTTATAGTCTTCAAGTGTCCAAGTGTCCATCAGTGGATGAGTGGATAAAACAACTATGGGACATTTACACAATGGAATTCTACTCTGCAGTATAAAAGAAGAAAATTTTACCCTTTGCTACAGCATGGATGAACCTGGAGAACATTATGTTAAGTGAAATAAGCCAGTCAGAGAAAGACAAATACCATATGATTTCAATCATAAGTGGAATCTAATGAACAAACTGAACTAACCAGCAAAACAGAGACAGACTCCTAGATGCAGAGCAGGAGGACAGCTAAGTGGGGGGAGGTCAGGGGTTGGAGGGACTGAGCAAAAAGGTAAAAGGACT